>CAODLS010742528.1:0-18095 GCA_948243855.1 Flueggea neowawraea
TAAACCCATTTCATTCAAACACGAAATCTCCCAAAACTGAAGTTAAAATCCTGTGATTTCAACCTTAAACATCCTTAAAACTAACAATGTTTAACTTCCCTAAACCCAAAAAGAATATATCTGAACCCAACATTCATTTTCGAAAAAAACCCTAGATGAGTGAATGCAAAGCAGAAAATGACGAAGAGAAGAAATCATCAGATGTTTCTTACCTCAAGGAAGAAAGAGGACGGACGAAAGAGAATTGGGAGAGTAATAAGACTGATCTCTGGAGAAATCTCAGTGGTTTAGAGGAGTAATGGCAGAAGAGAGGGTAGGTGGGTGTATTTATAAACCCACAGAACTGATACGCTGCGCGTCACTTAATCTAGTATCGACCTGACACTTCTACTTGCTTTGGGCCAGCCTCTACGCACACTGAACAAGGTATGTGTGCATAGATGAGGCTTCTGTGCACGTAGATGGAAGATCTGGTGACTTCCTACCCTCAGATTTAAAATCAACGTGTGTACTCCTCTATGCAACCGTTATGCAAGGCATGTAGATGGTCGATCTGGCGACCTCTTCTCCTGGGATTCCTCTTCAACGTGCGTTCCATTTCCAACAATGCACGTAGTTCATCACTCTTGCTCACTGTCTGAATCTCAACGATGTTCAACGCACGCAACACATCACCCGCGCACGCTGATGCCCTGAGGCACATTCACGGCCCAACTCGAACACTCGTCTATGTGCATAGAATCTCTTCTCCAACGCACGTAGATGCCCTTCAGCGTGCCTTGCACGCACAACTCGGCCTCCAAAGCATTCTCACTGAACACTAATGGTTTGAAACCTTATTTAACTTGAAGACTTGATGGATTGCTACCAAATTTTGGTTAGAACCGATGGGGTATTATATATGTATATACATACATACATACATACATACATATATATATATACATACATATGTATATACATACATACATGTATATATATATATATATATGTATACATACATACATGTATATATATATATATGTATATATATATATGTATATATATGTATATATATATATATATGTATATATATATATGTATATATATATATATGTATTTATGTATGTATGTATGTATGTATATGTATGTATGTATGTATGTATTCAACAATGCAAGTGAATACAACTCCGATTTTATTTTGGAGCTTGGCATGCACATGAAATGTCTCAACCTGAGTCCAATACGATATGGTAGTCAATAGAAACATAAAGTCTCATAAACGATATGATGACCAGCTGGCAAACGATGTACTATAGAGGCTTAAAGTCTCAATGTTTATTTAATAACAATGGAGAACTTTTTAAGTCAATAATGCAAGTGTCATGTAATCAATTAAATTTTCAGTTAATATATGCATATTTACGACAACGATAACAATGTATGTGTATGTATGTATGCATGTATGTATGCAACGATGCAAGTGAATACAACTCCGATTTTATTTTGGAGCTTGACATGCACATGAAAAGTCTTAACCTGAGTCCAATACGATACTGTAGCCAATGGAAACATAAAGTCTCATAAACGATACAATGGTCAGCTGGCACATGATGTACTATAGAGGCTTAAAGTCTCAATGTTTATTTAATAACAATGGAGAACTCAAACATGTTGGTTAAGTCAAATTTTTAAGTCGATAATCCAAGTATCATGTCATCAATTAAAATTTCAACCAATACATGCATATTCACGACAACGATAACAATGGATCAATTCATATCAGCATTTATCCAATAACAATAAATCATATCACATAAACACTTCATTATTAAATGAGAAGTTATATTCGATAGTCTTAGACAATATTTTCAAGTATTTAATCACAACAAGTTAACAAATAATTCAAGGCATTTACACGTGACATATATAAGAACTGTCAACCATTTTCAGTACAGTTATAATGTAGAAATAATCCAAAATAGTCATATATGTACACATCACAATAAAATTATCATGTTTGGTTCTTTTAGAACTCATAGCAAACAAGTGAAAAAATCTCCAGTTTTCTATTCATTTGTGCCTGTAATATGTGCTAAGTTCCAATGACTTTTAATTTTCCAATCTACCAGTATTTGGATCCTCTAGATCTACACAGTATTAAAATTGCATATATTAATATTAAATACGTTTTTTTATAAAATTATAGACTAGTCCCTTAGTTACAAATTCTTATTTAATTCAGTCTACATGTCCTAATAAATGACGAGAACTTTGAATTTAGTTAATTTATAAGCTAATTACACTTATAAGGACCCATTTTGTTTCTCATTATCCTGTCTATTATCTAGAGTTCCAGGTCAACCCCTTTTTCCTAAAAACACACCAACTAGTCCCTACAATTGATATTTCACATTAGTCTTAATTGAATAGTTTGTGATCATTACAAGTTATCTAGAGCTACAGATTTCCAATTAACTTGCTATAAATTTTATCTAAAAGTATACATCCTAAATTTATATTCATATAAAGTATAATTCCTAGTTCAATTGGTATAATTTTTGGTGAATTTTTAAATTCAAACAATTTACTGCTCTACTTCTACTTTAGGATAGATTGAGCATCACTCAGTATTTCAATTGTAGTTTGTTCATTTCAACTCCAAATTGAGCTCTGTAAATTGGTTCAAAAAATAGATAAAATTAATTTCTATTTATATAAACCATGGTTTCTAGTTCAGGCTATATGGTGTTTGGTAATTTTTCAAAATTATAGATCCTTAATAGTACAGTTTCAATTGAGCAGTTTATAATCTATTGCACTTAGGTCATATTGTACATATCCAATTCTAAGCAAAAATTTTCAAAATATCCTGATACATATACAAAAAAATTTTAAGTTTTGACCATCAAGTAATTACGTTGTTGCAACCATCAAAATCAGAGTTGAAAACTGGATATTGTTATTCAAGAACAAAACACTCTCTGACTAACTTTCAATTAAACCATTCTAACTCATTACACATAATTTCAATCACCATGATATTTTACAGGCTAATAGAAGACATATTCACTAACAACTTTCATGTTTTGAGGTTCTTCAGAATCAATTTCTAAGGACACTGTGAAATATTGTAAATTAAGTAAATCAACTAAGCTTAAGTAGCCTAATTAGATTCGAATAGAAATATGAAATCGCAACCCAATTTCCACAATCCAAGTGCTCCAATTTTGATCCTTTTATTCAAATTCGTTCTTGATATTTTTCTGTGTTTCTTGCTGTATTTTTGGAGATGTAAAAAACTGATTTTATATTAGTTATATGTTTTTTTTATATCATGTCAACAAACATAATGATTGGGCACTTATCTCCCAATTTGAAGGAACTTTCGTGCCATGTAATTACACAACAGTTGCAATTCTTGCAACTGCTGTGCAAGGGGGTTTTGGGTTCAGGTCGACCTAACCCAATCCATTTTCTAACATCTCCTACTCGCACATGCCTGGTAAGAACTGATGCAATATTAAGAGTCAAAAACTAAATGACACTATTTCCATACTGGCAAATGGATCGTGCCACCCAGTGAGCAATCCTAAATTTTGGGAGCTTATTATTATGCGTCTGTTAGGAATGACATAGTGGCTTCTACTCTTCATTTTTATATGATATACAAGTTATAATGTATATAATTGATCTCGCAATACCCCAGACGGTTCCTTTAATTTTAATATCCCTTTATCAAATCCCTCAATCAAAATATTTGTTCAAAAATGTATTGTATATCCATAATCATGTTCACGTTGTTCCCAAGCAACACTTCTCTCAACCGACATAACTGGCCAGCTAATGGACATACCGAACACGTCTTTCTTTATCACTCAAAATTCTCACTTTTGAGCTTGACTGCTTTTCTAGACTAGCACATATCGAATCATACATGGTCATAGATAAACTAGCTAAGATAGCAAGTACCAAATCAAAACCTTGAATAGCAGTATAAAGTAATTAGGGTATTAGTTAGAGGATATTATCTTTCCTCGAATGGTCTCACACAATGGAGGAGCAGGGATTCATTCTCTCACTACCTTTTACGGTCAAATAAGCCTACATGGTATGAATCATGTGTTACAGTGTTTTAGTCATCATATTTTACACACATCGTACAATATTAGTTTAGTCAACAATCACGAGCGACTAGCTTGAGTTCTCAAAGCATTCCACTACTAGCAGATATAATTGTGGAGATCTCAAATCTGGCATTCACAGGTTATTTGGATCGAGCTATCCAAATCGATTGTAAAATTAGAAATTATTTACAACCTCATCTTAATCTTTCATTAAGGCGACATTTTTTTTAAAACTGATCTTAATTCTACTCGCTCTACAACTCTGGAAGAGTTATGTCTCATCTCTACTTGCTCCACCAGTACTAGTGGCAATTGCTCGTGTGAGTGAGCCAATCTAAACCTACATGAATTTCAATAGTTTTGAGCTTTATTATAGTAATCAGTCAAATAATGTATATATACGTAGCGAGAAGCAATAAATAATACTTCGATTTGCATTAATAAGAAAAATAGTACAATACATAAGCTCAATAGTTCTAATGAAATTACAATCTACTCATTCCAAGAGATTTGACATGCCCAAGATAAACATCTCTTGATATAGGTTTAGTGAGAGGATCAACTACCATGTGATGCCTAGATATGTATTTTACCGACACTTCATTTTTTTCCTATAATGCCTCTGACATAATTATACTTGAAATTAATGTGTTTGGTTCTACTATGATACTTGGGGTCTTTCGTAAAAGCAATAATGGCCTAATTGTGACAATAGACTGTAATAAATCACGAGCTATCACTTTTGATTTCTAAATCCTAAAGAAATCTTTTTAACCAGACTGCTTCTTAGACTGCAGTTGAGCATGCTATAAACTAAGCCTCCACAGTAGATAAGGCTAAACTAGTTTGTTTCTTACTACTCCAAGATATGACACCACCATTAAGTAAGAATGTATAGACAGAAGTGGATTTGCGTTCATTAACGTCTCATCCCATATCAATCTCTGAATACCCCATCAGATGTAAGTCCTTTCCTTGGTAACACAAACAATAATTCTTTGTGCCTTTGAGATATCTTAGGATTCTTTTCATAGCCTTTCAATGCTTGTGACCGGGATTCGACTAAAATTGACTAGCCAAACCAATAACAAAACCTATATCCGAGCGAGTACATAATATTGCATACATAAGGCTTCCAATCATACTGGAATATGGAACTTTGGACATTTCATCCTTTTCTTGTGGATTTTTTTGACACATCTCACGACTTAGAACTTTGTATTTTGACACAAGCGTGTCTATAGGCATACAATTACTCATACGAAAGCGTTCTAAGAATTTTTGGATATAATGCTCTTGTGACTGTCACAACTTATTTCTGGATCATGACCAACGTGTAAGGCGGGCCGTCTATAGGAGCTCTGCCCATCTCACATAAGCCTCAAAGAATCAGAAACACTACCCGTATAGATATTAAAACATTTTAATAAAACGTTTGATATCGAAACACATGTATAAATATATAAATATATCAAAATGTAATATAGGTGAAATCAAATGCAAAGTAAAAATAGAGTGTAGTCAGAGTGACTAAAAATCAAATGGAAACCCCAGTAACCCAACAACATCTCTATACGGAGCTATAAAACAAAAAAAGGAAGCGGGCCAAATAGGCGTCACTAACCAAATATACAAACGCCTCACTGAGCGGGGTGCCAAATGGTTACCGAGTCAAAAGTCAACCTGTATACAGAGGTAGAGATAAACAAAGAAAAACAAACGGGGGTCAGAACCTAATGAGGAATGACACTCTATAATGCTTCATACGTGCCTCACAAAGACTGGTTTAAAAACAGTTTAAAAGACCGCACACAGGTATAACAAAGAGTACATATATACACACTACATAGGTAGTAGGGTTTTCGAAAACAATTCGAAAACGTTTACAAATAAGACAAAAAACACGCACTAAAACTTTTGTCATAATATATATAACATCAAAAATAGAGTCAAAGTATATTGTTGATATGGGACCAAAAACACTGATATAACCGGTGTAGACTCCTCCACCATCCAAGTGTAATAAACGTGGACTCCTCCAATAATCAAATCATACGTTGGGCTAAGACAGCATGGCTATCAACACTCTCTGATGGTTCTGGCCTCATCAATACATCAGTATACCAATGGTTACGTACCTCGTAGCATAGGTGTCCCACATCAAAAACAATTTCATAGTAATATAGTATCAAAGCAAAAATATGCATATCAGAAACGGAAATAGAGAGATGATAATATATATATATATTTCAAAAATAAAGTATTGATTATCAAATCACATAACCAGTTTATTATTTAGGTCAATCCTAAGATTAGTCCAATTTCAAAATATAAGCCAAGCACAACAAAAACAGATACAATTTCGAGACATAGCTTATGTGTCTGAAGCTGTCATCCACTCACCTAGAAGTCCAAGCTATAACAGTCAGGCACCACTGGTGGGCGGCTGATCTTGGTAGCACGGACACAAATCTGAAACAAACATATTGGAAATAAGGTATATCAGGAACAAAGCAATGAGTGGTACTGGTATTGTGGCTGTACCAAAATGTGTGTACATGCAAATGTAGACTCAGACACTCAAATGACATCTGAAATCCCATTTCGGTCCGGATAAATCGATATCAACCCAAAAAATCAGAATCTATGTAAACTAATAATTTGGTCCCTAAAATTTTGAAAAATTACATTTTAGTCTCCGAGACCTCGTAAAATCACAAACTAGCCCTCAAAGTTCTCAGAAATTACAAATAACTCCCCCAACTCTCAGAATTGCAAAATACTAAAAATGACATATTTGGTCCCTCAAAACCACGACTTACTCGAGTTAGCAAGGAGCTCAACTTGAGTTATCCAGGCCTTGGATTACTCGAGTTAGATGGATGTCCAACTCGAGTTATCCATTCCCTGACTTACTCGAGTTATCCAATGGGTCTACTCAAGTAAGTCATCTTTCCAGAATTCCCAAAACTCGACAAATCTTGATTTCACTTATAAAAATCACAACCAAACACCCACATTAACTTTAATCAACCCTCTGAACACGAATCCAAGGCCCAAACCATCAAAACATCTCGTAATTACCTAAAATCAACCCAAACTGAAATGATCTAACCCATTTATGATCACCCTCAATTCTTATGATTTAAAGCCATCTCTAGGAGTTTCTAGACTCCCAATGGCACGATCTGACAACCCCAAACGACCATTTCAACAGAAACAACACACATCTAAACCTATGAGCATTTATTCAAACCCTAACATGCATAATTTTGCAAAGAGAAGGAAAATGAATAAATGCAAGGTTTGGATGTGTAATCTTACCTAATAAATGTTGTAGAACCAAAGAGAAGCAACATAAATGCAATCTGGGCGAGTTTGGAGTGTTTTAAAGTGAAAAAGTCGAGTAGAGTCAAATAAGTCGGGTGAGGGTATTTATAGAATTTCTTTCTGAACTTGCTCTAACTCGAGTAAATCATACCCCATATAACTCGAGTTATACCAACCACTAATTCTAGTTAACCGACCCCTCCACAACTCAAGTTGTCCCCTTTACTAACTCGAGTTAACACTCTTGAAACACCAAAAACAACAAATTAGCATTCAAACTCAGGATCCAATTGGAGATCTACAGAAATATTGTCGGAAAGAGCGGGATATTATAGTGACAAAGCTAGAAATTTCCTTGAACGATCTCTAATGATCTTAACTCCCAAAATGTCGTTTTCTCATTTTTTCATTTCAAAATTCATGGATAACCATGTTTTGATAGACATGACAAAATCTTTGTCATTCCCAGCTATCAAAATATCATCCACATATAGAGATAGAATTGCAAATTTCTCATTAGTTCTTTTGAAATAAACACAATGATCCTTGTTAATCATTCTAAAATTATAAGATATTATATTCTTATGAAAATGAAAATACCATTGTCTGGATATTTGTTTAAGGCCATAAATAGATATTTGGAGTTTGCAAACTTTACTCTCATGAACTTTAACAAAAAACACCTACATATTGTTCCATGTAGATATCTTCCTCTAACTCTCTATTAAGGAAAGCTGTCTAAGGATGGAGGGAGACCGGCCGCTGGGCAAAACCCCCCTTATTAGGGGATTCCTTTGTCCCTTCCATGTAAGGCGCCCCCACCTCACTTACAGGTGAGAATGGGGCACCATTAAGGCCTTGAAGAAAGAGAAGAGGGTTGTTTTCAGATCATGACCAGCATACAAGACGAATCATCTATGAGAGCCCGACCCATCTCATACAAGCCTCAAAGATGCATAAATACTACCCATTTAATCATTTAAAATATTTATTAAAACATTTTTTATCCAAATCATATATATAAAGATATATAGAAGACATATATATAAAATATATATATATGCAAAAAAAAATCAAGTAAGTATCAAAATACAAAACCATGGCAACCCAGTAACCTTACAGTATCCCGGTGTGGAGCTCTACCAAAACCAAAGGAGCTCCAGCGAAAGGGCATCACTAATCCAAATGATGCCTCACTGGTAATCAAGATGCAGTGCGGTTGCCAAAACCAAAATTTGTATACCTAGAAAATACGAATCAACAGTAGACAGAAAACAAAGTGAGTTAGACCCATTAAGGGATAACACTCCAGAACGTCTCATATGTGCATCACAAAGACTGTTTTAAAAAAAGTTTAAAAATACCACACGCAAGTATACACACACACACACACACACACACACACACACACACACACTATATACATAATAGTGTTTCAAAAATTATTTCGAAGACATTTGCAACCAAGGCAAACAACAAGCATACAAATGAGATATTAGACATAATATCAGAATTAAAAGCCAATGTATACGTAATATGAGACTAAAGCAGTAGTGTGCATCTAGCACTAAATCAATGGTGATGAGGTCTACGCCAACATCCAATATAATACATGGACTCTATCACCAATCAATATCAAATCATGTACTGGGCTGGGACACATGGCTACTGACATCTCTGGTAGCTGGGCCTTCTCAATGCATTGGTATACTAAAGGCTACGTACCACGTAGCATAGGTGTCTCATAATACAAAACCATACTAATATAGTATGAAAACAAAGTCATGCAATCAATATAAAAAACAGTAAGGATATATAGTATGTATATATCGATTTCAAAACAATAAACTGATTATTTAACCACATAATTCGAATATGAAATTAACCAATCCTCAGATTAGTCAAATTTCACAATAAATAAAGAAAGCACATCAAAAACAAAATATAGATTTTCGAGACACAACCTATTTGTCTAAAGTTGTCAATTACTCACCTGGATGTCTTAGCTGACAATCCAAATCAAACGCCACTAGTCGGTTGCTAGTCGTGCTGGCAGGGACACAAAGTTGAAAATAATATCAGAGGCAATATGCATCAGAACATATCAAAGAAAATGTTGATACTATGGCGATACTGAAATGAGTGTACATGCATATGCAATAACAAATACTCAAATGACGCCCAAAAGCCCATCCAGGTCAAAGATCTATTTGGTCCCTAAAATTTTATAAAATTGTATTTTAGTCCCTAAGCCCTCATAAAATTATGAAATAGTCCTCAGAGTTTTTAAAAATTACAAACTAGTCCTCTAAGTAATTAGAATTCTCAAAAGAGTCCTCAAACTCTCACAAATTGCAAAGCAATCCTTAAACTCTCAAATATCACTTATGGTCCCTCAAGAACCCAAATCCACCAAAATTCCATTTTTGGTCCATACGGCAGAAAATTACACCAAAAACACCATACTCTTGATTTCACCGATAGAAATTGTTTCCGATCACACGCACTAACTCATTTCATCCTCCTAAACACAAATCAAGCATCAAATTCATCAAAATAACAAAATTTTTCCACAAAAATTGTTCAAAATCATCCCTAACCCTAACCACACAAAACAACCCGAAATCTCATGATTCAAGGCTTGATTCTTGTTAATCTAAGTCCCATTCAACTTATTCTAGCATCCACAAGAAACCATTAACTCATAATCATGCAAAAATTGAAAACCCATTTGAAATTTGGCCAAATCAATCAATGCACGGAAATGATGTTTAATCCGAAAGAGAGATGTAATCTTATCGCAAACATTAGTTAGGGATGATGGAGGAACAATGTGGAGGAGTCTTAGATCAGTTGAGATCATTTTGAGTGACAAAGGAGAGTGATAAATGAAGAAAGTCGGGTTGTTGGGTGCTTTAAAGACATTTTGAACAAGCATGACGTACGTTATTCCAAACACAATGTACGTCGTCAAAGTCAAACCACGTTTCAGTAACATCTGTTTCAAACACAACATACGTTGCACTGCCTCAACGTATGTCATACATGAACCCAACGTATGTCATGACCCAATTTAATGTACATTGATCATCTTGTGAATTTCCAGTTAATGTATGTCGTGCCCTTGGTACCAACGTACATCTTGACCTCTACAATGCCTATACTTGACGTTTCTCACTGCCGAACTCATTTCAAACCATCCTCAAGGTTCCTCAGCTTCTAAGGCCTCAAAAATACATCCATCAACCAAAGATCAAATACCAATCCTCCCAAATATCAATCGAAGCTAAATTGGAAAGCTGCCGAAATCTAGATCGAGACAAACGGGGTATTACATACTTCCCCCCTCAAAAGAAATTCGTCCTCGAATTTCCAGACAAAACAGGGTAAAAGCTAAGATCAACTATACATCTCCAAAACTCAATATCCAAATTAGAATTTCAGTTCCGAATAGCAAAGGAATGTAACTCACTCGAACTCATGTATGCAAAAATGCAACAGAGAATACAGAAATGCTAAGACAAAGATAAAGGCAAACAAATATTGACCTATGTATTAACAAAGTCGAACAGGTTAGGATATCTACGTCGCATCTCATCCTCGGCCTCCCAAGTGGCCTTCTCATCTGAGTGGTGCCTCCAAATCACTTTCACTAAACTGATATCTTTGTTTCGGAGTCTCTTGACCTGTCGATCAACAATCCTGATCGATGCCTCGTCATATGATAGATCAGGCCTAATGTCAACAGACTATGGCGCTAAAACATGTGATGGATCAGGGACGTACTTCCTTAATAAGGATATGTGGAACACTGGGTGAACTAAAGCAAACTAAGGCGGCAATGCCAACTCATAAGCAACGGCTCCAACACGGCCGATAATCTCAAACGGACCAGTGTATCTCAGGCTCAACTTGCTCTTCTTTCCAAACCTCATCACGCCTTTCATACACTTTCAAAAATACATGGTCTCCAATTGAGAATTCCAAAAGTAATATGGGCTTCGGATCAGCGTAACTCTTTTGGCAAGTGTGAGCGATCTGAATCAGTTGCTGAATCAGTCTAACTTTCTCGGTCGTCTCCGAAATAAGATATATCCCTAAAGGCTCTCTATCTCCGGTCTCGGCACAACATCGAGGAGATCTACACTTCCTGCCATACAAAGCCTCGTACGACATCATCTCAATACTCGAGTGGTATGAGTTGTTATACGCAAACTCTACCAAAGGCAAATGGGAATCTCAACTCCCACCAAAATTCATAGCGCACGCTCTCAGCATATCCTCCAGAGTCTGAATCGTATGCTCGGACTGACCATCGATCTACGGATGAAAAGTAGTACTGAAATCCAAACGATTACCCAATGTTGGAGAATTTTTGGTATATGCTTTGGTTGAGTTTGGAGAGCAGAAGAGAGTTGAAATGAGAGAGAAAATAACACCAAGATTTATAGTGGTTCGGCCAATCATGCCTACGTCCACTACCTAAGTCTTACTTAGGTTTTTCACTATCTCGATGATTGATTCCGATTCAATCCATCAAAGTCTTATAACAAGGTTGATTGTAGCTCACACCTCTAAGGCCAACAAAGTTGATTATGGCTCACCTTTAAAGCCTACAAGGTTGATTCCCAGCTCAAACCTCTAAAGCCATACAATGTTGTTTTTCTAGGTTCACAACAAACCTTTCCCCACTCTCAAAGTGTATAAAAAAATATGAAAGCTCTATGCTAGGAGTACATGTGTTTGATTGATGCTCTTGATCTTCTATCTAGCTTGAATTTGATCTTTTGGGGTTGATGGAATGATGAAAATATTGGGAACTTGAAACCATATGATCATCCATGTTTTTCTACCCTTCCTTGATGTATTTATAATTTTTCCAAGCCATATCACTGTTGGTAAAGTGAAACTAGCCATTTGAGTTCATTAAATGCTGCTGCAGGCTGCTGGAACCTTGCTAACGTACATTACACTTATGTTACATACTTTATCTAGAATTTTTCTCAGCTTACGTATGTTGTTCTCTTCATCACATATGTTGATCATCTTCCAGTATCATTTGTGTAGTTTATTCATTCCATTACGTATGTTGCTTTGTTCTTTTTCATACATTACACATGTATAACGTACATTATTTACTCCTTTAGCATTCCAGTGGCTTGTATTTGCATTTTGGCTCTTCTTCACATACGTTGGCACTCATATAACATGCGTTAAGCACCTCTGGAGCCTTGTTTTATCATTCTGTGCTTTCCAACGTGTTTTGCTTCAAGTCAAATGCTTTGCACTTCATTAAAGCCTTTTGTTCATCATCAAAACATGAAAGGATATTAATGTTGATCACCCTTGATCCAACACCCAACCCTTATTACAATTTACGCCAAAATTGCAAAGTAAATTGGATTCCTTTGTCAGACACTATAGAGATTGGCATGCCATGTAAACATACAATCCGATCAATATACAACTTCGCTAGTCATGCTGCTCCATATGTCGTCTTAACAGATAAGAAATGTGTATACTTGGTCAATCGATCCGCGATAACCTAAATAGAGTCATATTCAGAAGGTGTCCTCGATAATTCAACCACAAATCCATGGTAATGTGATCCCATTCCACTTCAGAAGGGGCATCTGTTGTAACAAACCAGAAGGACGATGGTGTTTAAACTTAACATGCTGATAAGTCAAACACCAACTAACAAATTCAGCTATATCCTTCTTCATCCCTGACCACCAATAAGATTCTCGGAGATCTCGATACATCTTAATGTATCCTGGGTGGACAGAATATGCGAAATTGTGACATTTCGTCATAATCTCTTCTTGTAGACCACCCGAAGATGGTACGCATAACCTCAAACCAAGCCAAAAGACTCTAGAGTCATCAATGCTAAAGCCCAGTACCTCAGATGATTTAAACTTCTTAATCAAACTCTAGATTTCAACATCATCCTTTTGTGCCTCGCGGATACGATCCAAAAAAATGGGTCTCGCATCAACGTGACCAAACAATACTCCATCATCACTGAGATGGAAGTTAACTCCAACCTCAATTAACCTCTGCCACTCTGACACTACCGGTCACCTATCAGTGATAATATGGGCTAGGCTACCCATTGACTTCCTACTCAAGGTGTTAGCAACCACGTTTTCCTTACCAGGATGATACGATATAGTGCAATCGTAATCCTTAAGCAACTCCAACCATCGCCTTTGCCGTAATTTTAGATCTTGCTGACCAAAGATATACTTCAAACTCTTATGATCAGTGAAGATCTCAAAAGTCTCCCCATAGAGATAATGTCTCCAAATCTCAAGCGCAAAAATCGTTGTGGCTAATTCTAAATCGTGAGTTAGATAGTTCTGCTCGTGTCTCTTAAGTTGCCTCGATACATAAGCGATTACCTTACCATATTGCATCAATACACAACCTAAGTCAACTCTTGATGCATCACAGTACACCGCAAAACCTCTGGATCCTGACGGTAAAGTCAACACCGGTGCACTGGTCAAACATTTCTTCAACTTTAGGAAGCTATCTTCAAATCTGTCAGACCAAACAAACTTAACTCCTTTTTGAGTTAATCGCATCATAGGAGCTGTAATCTTGGAAAAATCCTAAATAAGCCTCCTATAATATTCAACCATCCTGAGAAAACTCCAAATCTCAGTGACAGTCTTAAGTCTCTCCCAATGGAGTACTGCCTCCACCTTCTTGGGGTCCAGTATAATCCCTTCTTTAGACACCATGTGTCCCAAGAATGCCATCTATTCGAGCCAAAACTTGCATTTCAAGAACTAGCATATAGCTAATGTTCTCTCAAAGTAGTAAGATTGACTTCAGGTGATCTTCGTGCTTCTCCCTACTCTTTGAATATATCAAAATATCATCAATAAAGACAATCACAAACCGATCCAAGTACGGTCTGAACACCTTGTTCATCAAATCCATTAATGATGTCGGGCATTCGTCAAACTGGAAGACATCACCAAAAACTCATAATGACTGTACCTAGTCCGAAATGCAGTCTTTACAATATCATCACCTCAGATCCTCAATTGGTGATAACTCGACCTCAAGTCGATCTTGGAGAACCACTGAACACCCTATAGTTGGTCAAATAGATTGTCTATCATCAAAAGTGGATATCGGTTCTTCACTATCACTTGTTCAGTTGTCGGTAGTCTATGCACATCCTTAGACTACCGTCATTCTTTATAAATAGAACCGGAGTGCCCCAAGGAGAAATGCTCAGTCAAATAAACCCTTTATCTAACAACTCTCTTAATTGAGTCTCCAACTCCTTCAGTTCAGCTGTGGACATCTGACACGGTGGAATTGATATCGGATCAACACCCAGTTGTACTTCTATGACATACTCGATCTCTCGCTTAAGAGGAAGTTCCGGTAACTTCTGAGGAAACACATCAGAGAACTCGTGAACCACTGGTACATCTTCTAACCTCAGCTCTGGTCCCTCTAACTTAGCCAAAAGAAATACCAAGTATGCCATGCATCCCTGGCGAATCATATTCTCTGCTCTAATGGTGGATACATAGTTGCGAACAACACTGTCTCGCTCACCCTGGAAACAAAATTCGTTTTGACCTGGCAATCAAAAACATACCCTCGTTGCAAAACAATCAAGAATAGCGTGCCAAGTCGATAACCAATCCATACCGAATAGTTATCAAACTCTCTCACATTCAGCAAAATCAGATCATCTACCAACTCATGCCCATTAATGACAATCACGCAACGTTGAACCCCGAAATCAGTTAGCATCTTAGCACCCAAAGGTGAAGATACCACTAATAATTTATCTAACTGCCACAATATCAATCCCACACACTCAACAAAGGAGGTGTAATAAATAAATGTGATATACTAGTATCAAATAATACATATGCAGAAGTACCAGAGATAAATAGCATACCAGTCACCGCTGCATTTGAGTTCTGCACCTCCTGCCGTGTCAAATGATATACACAAGCCTGTCCCCCTATACTGGAACTGCTCTGACCGACCTGTCTAGTCTGTCCTCAGCTAATTCCCTGACCAATCTGGCTACGGCTTCAAGAACCTACCACGCCTCTAACTCTACCTATACATGTTCCAGTGCCAGTAGTACTTGTACCTTTAGCTACAAACTGAACTGTCTGTGACCCTGTGCCGTGCTTGACGGGACACTCAGCCACTTTATGTTCCGTATGCCTACAATGGAAACATAGAACATCCGCCTTGTGGTATACTGTCATGTCTCTCCTCCCATAAGTCTCACAAAGTGGGTGAGAACCTCTAGAACTCTGGCCTCCTACACAACCAGTTGATTGTACGACACTGCCACTCTGGGAACCTTGTCCCTATCTTTGCCCCTCAGAAGAATGTTTGTGCTTCTACTCAAAATGATTTTCATGACCACGACTCTGATGGCCTCCAGAGGTACCCTCGGTCTTTGCCCTCTTGGGTTCTTTCGTGTTCCTCTCATCCTGGTACTCCATACCCTAGCCTCAAAAATCTGCGCAACTATAGTCAACCCTAAGGTCGCTACGATCCTACTAATCTTGGGCAATAACCCATTCATAAATCTCCTAGCCAGAGCCTCATCACACCGAGCATCTACAAGTGCATACCTGGTAAACTCCTTAAATCGGTCATCATACTCGGTCACTGACATCCCTGACTTCTGTCAAAACTCATTAAACTGATCAGGCTTCTTATCCCTTACACTGTGGGGAAGGATGGATAGTGTGAGTTCATGGTTGAACTCCTCACAAGCAGTAATCCTCTACGTCCCTATATCCTGCCACACCCGACAGCTCTACCGTCTAACAAAAATGTAGCAAGTCTAATCTTTAAGACATCATCAGTGAGCTCCATCACATCAAAACATCGCTCTACAATGAAAGTGAAATCATTGGGATCCTCTCCCATCTAACCTACAAATTGAGGCAGAGTGAGCTTTAGGAATCTAGAAAGACAAGACTCAGCGTCTGTCCTAACTGTTGTAAGAGCATCAATATGTGCAAGTGCGTCAACTTCCTCCGGCTAAGGTAGAGGAACTAACGATGCTACAGTTGGCTGATCCGGTGCTACTACAATTGGCGAGGCTGGCTGATCTCCAACTGTTGACCTGAATGAGCCCTCTCTATACGATCAAGAACTTGGGTCATACGCTCAAACATCTCCATCTGAGATGTCAGTAACAGCTGAAGCTTGAGTTGTGGCTGCTGCTGAGGTGCTGGAGCTGCAACCTCTGGCGCACTGTGAGCATCATGCTGATCTGCCACAAACTGAGCAACGACCTTGATAGGTACACGTCTAGGCCTCCCGCAACCTCTACCACATGTTATACCATGGCGTCGATCCATATCTACATATCAAAGCAAAATCGCATGTGCAATGTCAAAATGTATGTGACAACCACAATACCGAATCAATATCAGAGACAATATGTATCAGAACATATCAAAGAAAATGTTGGTATTGTAACGGTACCGAAATGCGTGCACATGCATATGCAATAACAAATACTCAAACGACGCCCAAAAATCCATCTCGATCAAAGATCTATCCCTACAGACCCAACAATCAAAATCTAAGTAAAATTATGATTTGGTTCTTGAACTTTTGTAAAATTACATTTTAGCCCTTGGGTGCTCATAAAAGTATGAATAGTCCTCATAGTTTTCAAAAATTACAAACTAGTCCTCTAGGTAATCAAAATCCTCAAAAGAGTCCTCAAACTCTCACAAACTGTAAAGCATTCCCTAAACTCTCAAATATCACTTCTAGTCCCTCAAGAACCCAAATCCACCAAAATTCCATTTTTGGTCCCTACAGCAGAAAATTACACGAAAGACACCCTACTATTGATTTCACCAATAGAAATCATTTCCAATTACACACACCAACTCATTTCATCCTCCTAAACACAAATCAAACATCAGATTCATCAAAACAACAACATTTTTCCACAAAATCATTCAAAATCGTCCCTAACCCTAACCACACAAAAACAACCCCAAATCTCATTATTCAAGGCTTGATTCTTGTTAATCTAAGTCTCATTCAACTTATTCTAGCATCCTCTAGCCACCATTAACTTAGAATCATGCAAAATTGAAAACCCATTTGAAATTTGGCCAAACCAATCAATGCACGCAAATTATGTTTAATCTGCAAGAGAGATGTAATCGTACCTCAGAAATTGGTTAGGGATGATAGACGAACAATATGAAGGAGTCTCAAATCAGTTGAGAATGTTTTGAGTGAGAGAGGAGTGTGATAAATGAAGAAAGTTGGGTTGTTGGGTTCTTTAAAGACGTTCTAAACAAGCACAATGTACATTATTCCAAACACAACATACGTCATCAAAGTCAAACCACGTTTCAGTTGCCTTTGTTTCAAACACAACGTATGTTGCACTACCTCAATGTACTATTGAATCAGTTTTTGATTAATATGGAAACTCCTGAATTTTGATAATTTAACAAAATAATTGAAACAGTTAAGCTATGCACGTTCTTTAACTCTCTAAGTACGTTAAACAATGATCCATGTACTTTGCACAAATACCTATGCACGTTGATCAGAGATAAAGGCATATCAAGATTTTAGAAATGGATGCTATGCACACAAGAGCTCATGCAAGGT
>CAODLS010742555.1:0-12629 GCA_948243855.1 Flueggea neowawraea
GTGGAGTCAATTGGTGGGACCATAGAAAAGATACAATTAAGTGGTAACCATATAACCCCATGCATACAGGTAGGCAAATATCTACTTTTATCTTGGAAACTCAGATTGTTTTTTGGCATAATGCCCTTAGAGCATAGTATAACATGTCTTTCCTCCCCAAAATTTTTCCTAATCATAGTATTGTGATGATATGTTAGATTTTTCTAGTACAATTTGTCCTAACTAAAAATGGAGCTTTTTTTTTCCCTCCTCTAACTTTACTTTTCAAATATCTTTGAAAGTTTTTGAGGGAGTAAAAAGACAACTTTTTTTTCCTGATCCCCCCTCATTCTCATCCATTTATGCACATACACAATTAATGGAACACACCTTAAATGCATGTCATTGCATTCTATGTAGGAAAAGCTTTGTGAATTTGTCTTAAGGTATTCTATGCATGTCATAGTATTATATGTAGAAAGAACTGCGACTTTGTCTCAATGTAAACAACACAAATGGCAACTTATTCTGGTTCAAAATTCCAATAATTGAACCTTTTTTTTTTTTAATTGGTCATTGAAGTTCAGTTTTCTTACAAATTTATCAGTTCCATAAATTAGATCTCAAGTTTTTTTTAACAGAGGAGTGATATGGAAAGCTTTGTAAGCCATACCTATCCACATTATCAGCCAAGGAAACAAAATTGTAGCTACATTACTTACAAAATGAATCTTTCCAACTTCCCTTACCAAACTACCAGATGCCATCAACAAGTACCACCACTGAACACCCAAAACCCAGATCATATCTTATAACCACTGAATTCTCCCCAGAAAAAAACTCAATCACAATTCGAAAGATAACTCAATTAAAGCACCACCCCCCCGTCAATCAGAAAAATGAAAAGAATTGAGATGATATTCAGCATCCACCAATCACATTGGACCGCTGATTCCTGCACTCTCCTTTGCCTTTCTTTCCCACTTCCACTGTTCTTCATCTCTACCAGAAACCACACTGACAAAAACTCCTGCTTCTCTGACATCAACAACCTCAAGTGCATCGATTTCTTTGTTTTGGCAGTTTATTTAAAGGCACACAATTGAGTTGTGCAATCATCCAGTGGTTGATATGAGATCATTAACGATGATGACCTTTTTTGTATATAAATTGAAGAATGATAATGGTTTTAGATCGAAATTCAGTAGCATTGCCAGAATTTCAAACTAGGTTCATTGACATTTGTGCTGGTTACCCTCAAGTCTTGGAACAGTGTCTCTGAACTTTCATGTTTTTTTGCTGCTTTAAAATATTTATTTATTGAGTTTTTTGTTGATATGATAGTAATTGGTAATTTTAAATCTCACGACCACGGCCATTTTGAGGTTTAATTTTTCTCATGTTTACTTTGCATTGAAAATCATGTTTACTTCACATGAATACCAATTATTCTTTCCATTTCAAAAACTCTAGCCACTTTATGAACGTACACCAGTGACATGATTTTTCTAAATTATATATATTTTGTGATTTATTAGGAACCGAAGTGGCAAGTAGGTTCTGTTTACACTCCTGCAGATGCCATTGCTAGGGGCTGAAGACTCTCTCACTGAATGAGACTAGAGTACTCTCCAGAACCATCAGTGACTGGTTTCGGCAGTTCGAAATTTAAGCTGACAGATTATCTGAGGTTAGGTATCATTACACAGAAAGAATACATCATAATACACTATCTATAAGACTAGTGAACAATATTGCTTCTTCTTGGAGTTTCCATTATGAAAAATAGAAGATCGCGTCAGCATATTATTACTTGCTGCTGTTAAAGCATATCTGCCTTACATTGATGAATATAAGCTAGTGTCAGCTTGTCTTAGCATATTTCTCTTTTTCTTATATGATCAAAGGCTCTTGGAGTACCTTCTGCCTCAAGATCTAGAATACAACACTGTTCTTTGATATAAACTTCCAATTTGTATGGGTTTAAATGAGTTGAGTCTCTCGCTAGTGTCTTAGTGTTTGGCTCAAATTAATGAACAAGTTGAGTTTAAACTTATTTTTGAAGTTCGATTTGTAAATAAGTCGAGTTTGAAGAATAAAAAACTCAGATTAAGAATGAATTTGGATATAAACTTCATATTAATTTAGATTTCACATAAGTATATTTGTTTAATTATGAGTAAATAAATCAAAATAACCCACAGTTCAGGATTTCTCATTTATTTACAATTCAAAATAAGGTTAATCTCACATTGGCAGCCATCAACATCTCTTAGAGAAGACACAAGAAGTTGAGAATCAAACTGAATAACACAGTGAGCTGGAGCAAAACGAGCAGTTAGCTGAATGTGGTGTTGTTGCTTCTTATGGATATTTCAATTTCCAGGTGTTGTTTGGATATAAATTTTGATCATATGGATTTTATTTGAACTTATAGAATTATTTTATTATCGTATCAATTTTTTGATAGCCTTTATAGTATATTTATATTTTTTTATTCTTTTTATTATTGAACTTTGCGGTGGACATATAAATTTATACTTGGTTATAATTCTGTAGCAGTTTTGATTATTGAATTCCAATTTTCTAACGAACCAATCGTTTTTACGATAGGAATTATTTTGATTCTAATTTTTTTTATTTCCTTTCTCTGTGTAATTGCCTTCAATTCTGATTCTGTTTCCGATGCATTTTTAAACCAAATGGCCTCTAGTTTTATAGAATTTATTTTATTTCATTAATAAATGAAAGAAAATTGACAGCAAACATGTAACAAAAAATTGCCACCTGCAAAAAATATAAAGAATTCCTCTAGTGGCACTTATGCAATGACTCGAAAACAGAGTGAAGTGAAGTTTCTTGGTTGAAGCAGGAACATTTGGTGAAGATGATCAAATCCATTTATGAAATTCGATGACTTTAAGCAGCAGCCTTGACTTGTTCAATGAGATCAGCTGCGTCTTGGACAGTGGCAATGTTCTCTGCTCCGCCTTCTCCCACTGAAACTCCGAATTGCTCTTCCAAAGCCATCATTATTTCCACCTGACTCATTTGCATTTTGATCAAGCCAATGTGACTTATTAGTTGCAACGATGGTTAACTTAATCCTCGTTCAAATTATTAATTCTTTGATTGGTTTAATAATTGTGATTATAAGCTATATATTTTTACCAATGTACGTGTAGTTTATTCATACTAGAATTATCTCCAGCACTAGGGTTAAGAGTTTGATTCCAGATGTAGCGTATTTAGTACTAGAATTATCTATAGCACTAGGTTTGAGAGTTTAATTCCATACGAGAGCAGACAAAATAATTTATCAAAAACTATACGTTTTTAGGACGCCAACATGCATGTTTATTTGTTGTATATTTCATATATTGTAGAGCATATTGCATATTTATCATTACTTAATATATCGTAATTTTTATTAACAAAATTGTATTCTGTTTATTTTTAAGGAAAACTAACTAAGCCCCTCAATTATGATGCAATATCTTATTTAATTCCTTGGTTTTGAGAAAATAAATCACTTAGTCCCTAACTGAGGATTAAATGATGTCGTTTCCAAAAGTGAGGACGAAATGAGACATTATATCATAACTGAGGACTCTATTCCAGTAGCCAATATTTTTCACAATTACATGCATTCAATGTAAACTCAATTTGCTATCACTATCCAAGTAACCAAAAAGACATTTCCCATGTAATTTTCATTTTTGAGAAAGAAAAACACGTTCAACCTGTTGAACCAATCAAGATGAAACCTTTATATCATAGAGAAGATTTACCGTGTCAAGAGAGTCGGCACCCAAGTCAGCAAACTTGGTTTCAGGAGTAACTGTGCTTACATCAATTGACAATTGCTTAGCTATGGTGCTTTGAACAGTTTTCAAGGTTTCAGGTTGAGCCTAATCAAGTCAAATGGTTAATTACAATTTGTAAGTATCCACACAATAATGAAACATATTTTAAATAGGCAAAGGAGCTCATGAACATCTTACATAGCATGAGATTGTCGTCTTGGTGTATCTAGACCTAGTAGAGAAAGCGTTAGCTGCCTTGGACAATTGGATTTTTGGCGCACATTTTGGCCCAGAAAACAATGGTCCTCCCTGCATTATCAGTTTCTTATGTATGAGTACTTTTTTATTAAGGAAATTGATTAGTATCTTTCTTTTTTTGACAAACGTTACAAGCCTAATTTAACCCCGACCCGCTTTCTCAAATGAGCTCGAACTTGGGACATGTTGTCCTGAGTGGAGGTGTCTCACCGTTGAGGCCAATTCTATGGCTCAATTGATTAGTATCTTTAGATAGTAATTAAAGCGAAATCGTTAATATACATAAAGATATGAAATTGTATATGCAACTATTAAACATATGTAATATAAAATAGCTTCTTTCCAGATAAGCAATCTCTTTACTAGAAAACTTTTGTGTTGCTACTCGTTATCCGCTAAATTTTATACTTTTAAACAAACCAAAAATTGATGCTTTAAGCATGTTTGTTTAGCCAAAAATGCTAGCTTAATTTGTTTCAAAAGTTAAAACCTATCTTGCAGCATTTGCACTTGTTTTATTTTCTTCTATAAATATAAGAATAGAAATAAAACTATAAAAGCACAACTTACACTGATGGAGAAACTCCTTTGTTGGCCAGCAGGCACATTGGCACGGGTAATTCTAGGAAGAGTGGCTATGGGGCATGCAGAGGTCGAGAGGAAGCTGGCCATTATGTGCCCTTCGACAAAGTTTCGAACTCAAACAATACGAGAAAATAATTAATGTTAAAATTATGAGGAAGTGAATTGAGATTTGAAACCTGCAAGTATAGTTGATCATCATACATAGGAGGATTGTGAGATCTTATAGGAGGATTGTAAGATGCAGCTGATAGTTCCAATGTGTGATTTGTTTTTGGGCCATGGAGTTGGTCGGTCACTCCCATGTTACCTGTCTTTTTGCGCTTGTAGTTAGGTCCAAATAACTAGACGAGGCTTACCAGGCTAAGGACATAAAAATTAAAATTGGTCATTTCAAAAAGACTTGTATGAAAACATAATATATCTGTTATGGTGATCATTCAAGTAAACAAAGAAACAAGGCTGCTCGTTTTTAGTCTTTAGACTAATTAATTTTTAGAGTGAAGGAAGAGACGAATTTACATTGTAAAATCATCTAGAGGGCAACAGATTACCATATGTTCTCAGAATTGAACTGTCGTTTTCTATCGATTTAGAGCTCATATAATAGGCTACAAATCCATGCAAAAGAAAGAAGCAAAAAAAAGAAGTAGATTGGCCAGAAAATGAGCACAAAGTAAGCTAAGAAAAATCATGTTTTACATGCAATCTTCCTTATGGAAATGGAGCTCAAATCTGTTTTCACCCACATATCAAACACACGTGCAGTAGGATAAATGGTACACAAAATTACAAAAACCATATAATCACACTATATTATGACTAGGTGTATGCATGTACCATTGGAGCAAATTCGAAGCATAAAAGTATGTTAAAATAAGTGAGATATGAGCCTTCAAAGTTTTGGTTCATTGTGTGCTCAAATTTTCGATCGATAGACAATGACTGTTTGGTTTCTCAAGAACAAAAGGTAATTGGCTTCCCTCTAGATGATTTTATGATGTGAATTCGTAATTTCCTTCATTGGCATTAGAGCCGTTATCTTATTATTTCCGTTTTGGTTGACTTGTATGTTGTATTCTTAGTAAATATTTATGCTTTTATGCTTTCACTTTGCTCCAATAGCATATGCCCAATCGTGGTAAGAGTGTCATTATATAGTATTTATGTATGGTTTATGTTGGTCCTAAAGATGGTTATCCAATAGAGGGTGAATTGGAGTCAGGGACGGAGGCAGGTGTGGCCGGCCTTCCCCACCGGCGTCGAGAGTATCCATATACCCCCGCCCTCACCGCTGCAACTCCTGCCTCTCCTTCATGAAATCTGTTCTGATTTTTTTTTGCCTCTTCTTCATGAATTGCAAGGATTTGTCTCGCTTTATTGGGATTGGCCAAGAATGTTGATGGTTGTTCTATTAACGTAGATGTTTGAGGTTGAGAAGCAAACAAGCTCTAATCTCTGTGTTTTTTTTTTTGTCGTTTTTGGCAAGCAAGAATAGAAAGAAACGATGAAGCTACTTTGCACCAGTGAAGAGGATAAGGATGTCGTTAGTAAATAGTCAAGGTCATTGTTTTCTTTTTCATTGTTTGACTTTTGGAAATAACCCAACGCAGTCCAACATGTTTATATACCTTACAATTTGTCTCTCCCTTCTTAATAATCTAAATTTACCCAAACATGTTCATCTGAAACATAGATTTGCTTGCTTATGTGATTCTTTCGGCATTACTCTAGGTCAAGTAATTTTATCTTGGACATCATATTATAATATGAGTTATTTAATAAAATTTTTTAAAAAATAACATAACATCGATAGGAGATATTTGCAACTATCGACAACGAATTCATTTTGCAGCGTTTTCAAAATATGGATAGTCGTAAGAATCAATTATCTCGCATCACAAAAACGAGTGTAGCTTGATTTATATTAATTTTTATATTTTTAATTGTCTTTAATGTAATTTTATTACTCTAATATCGACATATGTTTTGTTAAAAACAATCATTTTAATCCATCCTAACAAAATTTGGTAGATATTTGCCACAATGTAAACAAAAATGCAAGATAAAGTAAATGAGTTGAGGGAAGAGAAAACAAATCCGATTTATAGTGATTCGGTCCTCCTTGACCTACGTCTACTCCTTTATAACCTCTAGTTTTTGCAAGAAACAAACTAGGAAACCTACTCTGTTGGAAACAAAACAAGGAAAATCTCAAACCCTTATTTTCAAAGACTCAAAAAGTAAACCTATTCAAATCAAATACTTTGATAGTTACAAATTATGATCTCAAAACATAGATTTAAAGCTCAACCTAACCCAAGAATGATAGCAAGTAATAATAACAAGAGTGGATATAAAATAAAGAATGAGAGAAATAACGAGAAATGAAGATAGCAAAGTTTAACAAATGTTTCTCTCACTTCTTCTGGTATTGGAGACGTCTATTTATAGGCCTCTTAAAGTTTGTAGCTGTTGGAATCAAGAATATAGCCATTGTGAAACAAATGCAATTTCTGCTTAAATCTGATGTCATCCTTTTTTACGTGTGTAGGACACCTCCACGTGTGTAAACTTCTTATTCATCCTGAGTTTTACGTGCGCTACATTACTTTACATGGTCTACTTTGAACTTCATTTTTCACTGGCCGTTAGATATACACTTCTATATGCGTTTTGAGCCACTAAGTATGTGATCTTCATGTTTTGTGTCCGTAGACATTTTGCATAATGTGCGTTTTTGAATTTCAAGATTGCACATTTAATTCTCCATGTCAGCAAGAATATTCAAATTCAAATCTCGATGAGTGTCATGCCAGCTGTCATTCCTCTTATTCTACGTGCGTAGAGTTATGCTCATTAAAAATTCACACCTTTAGCCATATGTGTGTGTAGAGACATCTACGTGCTTAGAGATTTGCTTCTTCAAAGATTACACCTTTGGACGTCTACGTGCTTTGTTGTCCATGTTTACGCATACAGAGAAATATCTGATCCATATTGGCTCCAGTAACCTGGCTTCTACATGCATTATGTCTGCCTTACGTGCGTAGAGAAATTCCTTGAATTTTCTGGCTTCAGGTGTTGCACATTTGTGTGCGTAGCACCTTATCTACGTGCTTAATTGCTCCAAATGCAAGTGCACATTAGAATGCGCATTCAACTTCCACTTTGTCAGCTCGGGCTACGTGCTTAGATTACCATCATTACAAGCTTTACGTGCTTAAGACATTTGTTATGTGCGTAAGACATTCGTTACATGCATAGTGACCACAATGCACATAATATGCACCTTTGCACCTCTTTCATTGGTGTTTTGTGGACATCATCATCAAAACTGAACTCAACAATTTATCCTTATGCATATGTGTCTGAAATAATAGCTTAACCTTGGTTTATATAAATATGAATGAAGGAAATAGTTCTAAGATAATATCTTAAACTTCTCAATGGCCAAAGTTCTTCATTAGGCATCTAATGTGATGGGAAGGCTATGCACATTATTATATCTTCCCATCCATACAAGATCATAATATCTTCATAGTCTTGCATACGTTAATAGAATCTTCTTTTTACAAGAAGATAGGCAGTCGTGACATCTTGAACTTTAAAGGAAGATGCTTCTCTACGATCACCTTGGTGACCAAGATCTTAGTGCATTTTCTCATTTTTTGTTGAAGAAATTCTTTGACTATATTTTTATCATCAGCAAGCTCATTCATGCCAAATTTGGATTCTTCGACTGTCTCCACTAAAGCCTTGGAGTTCATGTTTTAAACTAAACCCATATTCCTTTAACTGCGAAAGGAACTCTGCCCCTCTATTGGAGGAACTATGCTTTATGGTACTCTATAATGCGGGGAAGTGGATTTTGAAACTCATTCTCTTGAGCCAATTCTTTCACAACTCAGGTGTTCCCCACTTCCTGCACCAGCCCAGAGGTTGGTAGGACGCGAGCCTTGTAATGCTTACGAAATGAAATATGTTAACTCCTTGAGATTGTCTTTTCAAAGTCATTAAGTGGAGCAATTACCACAACTGCCTTCGTAACTCCTCAAAGTTGTTAAGCTTCTGCTCTCTTTGGACCTTGGTCCGTCTTTGAGCATTTTTCTCTCCAAGATTGTTGACTAACTAAGATATAGTACTTGTCACCATCTTCTTACAGGATGAGGAACATCAAAGTATTCTACGGTGATGGTCGAATGTTGAGTTGTACAAGAGATGACTTCTTGATCATTTCACATAGACGGAGCAAGTTGTTATAGACCATGTCCCTTGAAAATTGCTATGGCTATCTTATTGAGGTATTGTACAATATGGACCTGAGTCCTCACTGTTTTGTTTTTGAAAAGTGTCTTAGTGATTTGAGAGAGGAAGATTCTTATAAGCAAGTTTTGCCATCAACTATAATAGCCTCTTATTGACTAAAGGGTTTCAGAATACAACTATTTGTTCAAGTTCCTACATACGATGTGCAATTTTGTTCATACATGTAACATAGAGAGAGAGAGAGAGGGAATTGGAGATAAAAAAATTTCAAATTTAAAAGTAACATATTGTGTAATTTCCCTCATAAATTTTTATTTTTTAGCTGGTTTGATGAATGTGAAGGGCGTTGTAGGTGGGAGAAAGAAACTGCTGCCTATTATATAGCGTGCATGGAAAATTTTCTTTTCAATTACAAAATACAATATTTTCGATACAGCATAACAGAATAAAATCTTCGACATATAGGATATGAATATAAATGATATTAATCATAAGAAAATAAAATATTTTGTTTCATTAAATTGAAGAAGAGAGAGGTGTGACAAATTTGGTGGGGAAGAAATTATCAATAATGTGTGCAATTGGCAATCAAATGGGACAGCCCATTGTTTTCTTTTATGAATAAGTGAATGCATGCACCACTACACTCTCTCTGTTAACAATTGTTTTGCATGCATGCCACCTACAACTACATCATGTGCTTGCATTCAAGTAAATCATTAAGACTACATTTATATCTTCTTATCAACACTTCATAAACAGTAAACCCTATTAATACGTACAGTTAGCAGCAACTGTTATTATTGATATTCTCTTTTACCATTTTAGATTTCAATGCATGGTTGCATAACTCTGAAACCCTTATTAGTCCTTATATTTTGTAGGTCTTATTCGATTCCAACCCGACCCACATGTTCTTAGCTCATACCAAGTAAATTGTACCAATTTTTTTAAGAGTGTTGCTATATATTTTGAATTGTAAACCATGTCTTTAACGATTGCTGGACTCATCCTATCAAGATATTGTCCACTCTAAATCTGTTATTGACTCATATAATTTGTTTTTGAAAAGATATCTCGATACTTATAAAAAAACCTCAATATACTTATAACTAATCATCCATCTCGATTCCTAGTTGATTTGGGAAATATAAGTTGTAAAATTAAGAAAAAGGGAAACAGAAGATGGTGATATTGCTACCATTTCGTGGTGGTCACAACTATTTTCTGTTGTTATTGTTGCCCTCTGTTGTAAGGTGTGGGGTAAGGTAGAAGGCATAATACATTCTCTATTTTTCCTCTCTCTCACACACACACACAAAAGAGAATGAAGAAAACAATATTAACAGATTGGTTTTCCTTGGTCTTTATTGGTTGCAAGTTGTCAATCACAGCCATAACCAAAGTTAAGGGGGTGTTTAGTGCTACTCTCAGCTTCTAGAAATAGGATGTCCTCTCTCTCTTTCTCTCTCAAACTAATTGTAATGTCGTTGGTGACAAATTAAACATTGAAATGGTCCCACCGCCACCCCCACTAATAGCAGAAAATGACCTTACAATTTGGTGAACATTGTTGTGGAGAGGCTGACTCCATGCATGCACACTACCTTAATTCAATTCAATAAATGACAAATTTAATTTTAACCTTATACTTTAGTAAAGATGAAGCTTGACTACATAGTTGTTGAAAAATATGATATGAACATACAAAATGATTCATAATTAAATGAAAAACTATTAACTATGTGAGGTGATCTAGCTGATAAGCATGCAAAAACTTATATGATAGAATATTGAAGGTTCGAATTTCATAAAAAAAAATACCTACAAAACAATGGAAAAAATATTAATAGTATGTTTATGGCCTTTTTCTAAATTTTTTTGTATATATAAGATTTCATAATTTGGCAAAAATAAATTTGAGTAGAGTGAAGAAAGTTATAAATATTATTTTTCTTCTAATGAAATGTATGAATTTGGCCATGTAAAGATAACGTACCGATCAATGTAGTCAAGTTGCCTAACAAGACACAACGGATCCGAGAAGGTATACAAAGTCAAATTAGAAATGAGGTACGTTAGAAAGCAAAGCATCTTCGATAACTATGTCAATTTTTTTTTGATCATCTTCAAATTTCACGTCCTAGACCAAATATTGAAATTCAAGAACATATTGCTACTGAATTGTCATAAAATGAAAATGGTCGTAGCAAATTCATACATTACTTAGCAATTGGGTAATCAGTTTCATATAATATAATTCTTCTTTTTAAAAAAAAAAGAAATATTGTGTCTTTGCCCAAAAAGACATGGCAAAAAAGCTATTTAGCCCCATTTATATATATATGTAAAGTATTTATTCTTTTTCTATTTGAAGAATTAAATATTTGAAAAATTAAAATGTGAAAATTCAAAATTAGTCATGTTGAGTAGCCATTAAAAAGAGTCAATAATTTTGTACCTTTTAATTATTTTGGATACATAGCGACGGAAACAGAAATTTTTAGTAGCAGGGGAAAGTTCTAACTAAAGATTCCATCACTAAGTGTACCATTTATGCGAGTATTTGTGGATGCTTAACCTAAACAGAGACTGTTAAGTGGTAATAAATTTCAACAAGTTTGCGTCAGTATTTGTTTCCAATAATTTGCATCCAAAGTGTATATGTACTCTTTGGTCTCTTGCTTGTAATTTTATGCATAAACGATAGGTGAAATATAGGTGAATGTGATAAGAAAATTAAGCTTATGTAAATATCTATGATATAATGATCAAAATTTTCCGTTTCAAATAACACTACAAGAAAAGCCAGTTTTGCGACTTAAAGAATGAAAATTCAGTCGAAAAAAGGTCGTCGCTAAAAATATTTTGCGACGAATTTGGTTTCTATTTCGCGACGAAATGAATTTTCGTCGTGACATTCGGTAGCAACTGTTCGCAACCGTTTCGTCGCAAGTTGTCGCAAAAAATCTTAAAACGAATTCCAATTTTTCCGACCCATTGGTTGCAAAAATTTAACGAAAGTACTTTTTGCGACTAAATGGTCGCAAAAATATTTGGGATTCCTTTTTGCAACCATTTGGTCGGCACAATTCTGGACTTTACGACCAAATGAGGAATTCCATTATTTTATTTTAAAAAAAATTATTATTGATTTGATATTTTAAATAATTATTTAAGAAGCAAAAAAAAAATGAATTATCAAACATTTTTATTTAGCAAAAAATATACTGATTTTTTTATAATTTTAAAACATATACACAAACTATTAAATATTTATTATGTCCAAAATATAATGAGTACATCAACCTAACTAGCAAGTCTACTCATTAGCCTATGAAGCGTTTGGTGCAGAGCGTCGTTGGAAGTCCTCGGACGTCCAAAAAGCTACATATGATTTGTAATCCTCATTAGACAACCACTCTGGTTTCCTGTTTGATCTTCGAATCGTGGTAAGTATGTCATTGTATCGTTGTCTTGCCCGCTTTGTCCAAAGTTTGTTGATGGCCGTCTCCTCATTTGAATTCATTGTAAAATGTGTCTACAAATGCAATGAAATAAGTCAATATAATGTATTAATAAAATTTGACAGATAAATGAATATATTATTGAGAATATAATGACTTGCCTTCCATTGGTTGTACCAAATTTCTGTTTATGAATTGGAAGCCATCTTCCAAACTACTGCATCTTTACATGGGCTCCTTTTGATCGTCTTAGTAATCCAATGAGACA
>CAODLS010742599.1:0-13422 GCA_948243855.1 Flueggea neowawraea
TGGTAGCTGGATCAAAGAAGTTTTCACCCCAAAGCCTTTCCATCATCTATTTTCATCAACTCCAAACTTTGCGGCATACATCTTAGCGAAGTTTGTCAAGGTGAAAGCCCAACCATTCAAACCTGCTGAGAAAGCAACTGTTCCCTTCTCTGGGTAGACCTGGCAATCACCAAGTAGAGGATCTTCATAAGTTGCCATTATGACATTGGCATTCTCAATGACCCTCCGGAATGTCTGGTAAGCTTCCTCTAAATCAACCTGAAGCTCAAGGAAGCACCTGTCCATCTTATTGGCAGTCAAGACAGGCCTAATCCTCTCACCCAAAGCTTGACGGAGCACAGTTTCAGTTTGTACACAAACACCCTCAATACAATCCACCACCACGAGAGCACCATCAGTAATACGAAGAGCAGCAGTGACTTCAGATGAAAAGTCAACGTGCCCAGGGGAATCAATAAGATTGATCAACTACTCATTCCCCTGTCTCTATCCCTTAAAGTTCTTAAGGGCATCATCAGTCATTTCATAGTTTAGAGAGATACCAGTGGACTTAATAGCAATACCACTCTCAGCCTCATCCTGACGAGTATCAGTCATACGAAGTTACGAACATCACCAGCTACCTCTCGTGCAATGATACCAGCGGCAGCCACCAGGGAGTCCGTCAAAGTGGACTTACCTGCAACCCACAAAACACAGCAAAAAAATACAACATTAACCATTATAACTTCCCCAAAGAAGCAATCCGTATCCACACAGAAAAACAACTGGATACTTGAAAAATGCAACTTATGAACAGTTGTTACAGCGAACTGCATTACATAGTTCAGATCTTGGAAACCAAATCATATAATCCAATTCATTTGGATAGCACAACATAAGCAAATCGAGAGGAAGAAAAGAACACATACCGTGATCTACATGAGCAATAACGGACATATTACGGATATTATGTTTAAAATCCATAATACGCCGAGCTCTTCAGCTGTAAACTTCACCTGTTTTACATCAACAAAAATCAAAGAATCAGCAATCAAAACTACTTGAAAACAAAACTCAACAGTAACAGAATCACAGCAAACTCACCATTTTCGCTGGTCTCTAAAAATTATTCACCAAAATCAATCAAATTAAGATCTGCAAACGAATCAACAAAGATAGGGAGTCAAAAACGCACAAATCAAATCAAAACACAAGTAACAGATCCAAACGGATTCGGATCGAACACGACGGATTTTTCGAGCGAACATGAAGGAGGCGGCGGAGGTGGCAATATTACTCCCTGCGGTAACGACAGGAGTGAATGAGTAGAGAGAGAGAGAGAGAGAGAGAGATGAGGATTTAGTGGAAATATAAATATATGAAGACGACAGAAAAGGGTATATGCGGTTCTAAGCTAAAATATCTTCATTTCTATCTTCTCTACTCACTGTGTGGCTGCCTCTGTAGTTCTGGGTTCAAAAAAATGTGGCGCCGAATAAAGGTTCAGACCTATGATATAGTTAGTCATGAAAGTATGTTTAACAGTTTAGTCGAGCCCAATAAATTATACATGGATTATGTTTAGGTTCAGATATACGTATTCAACGTATCTTAATTATTTTTTCTTTTTATGAAAAGAAAACTAAATATACGAGTGTGCTGAATGAACTAAATTAAACTCATATATTAGTAAAATTTTTACTATTCAACTTAATTAGGGCGACCCCAATAGAGAGAGAATGGTAATAAATATTATTATCGAACTAAATAGAATTTATGGTCTCGACCGAATCATAATAGAAGAGTTTGCATCATTACTGTAATACACTTATAAATACACTCTCACATCTCATTAGTGAGATAAATGTTGTATTTGCTCAGATTTATTGATTTAAGTATCGAAGAAGTTAAGAATAAATAAGCCTTGATTTTCTCTTACTTTTTTTGTAAAATTCAGAATGCATGATTAGAGTTTAAACTTAGATATAGTTCAACAAAGCATAAGAGTTAAAAATCAAGGACTCTAGGCTTAAAACTTAAAGCTTCAAAGATCCTAAAGCTTGAAAAGCATCTCGTCAAGAAATAAATTTATCCGTAAATCCATCAATCCATCTTCAAGACAATGCCTGAATGAAGCCTGACCATCTCCAACTCCTATCACCACCACTGGAAATCCATCAATCGATTCCAAGTCCCACCCACCTCTGCCATTCCATTGACATCATCTCACAAAGCCAATTTCCCCACTCTTTTTGCCGAACAAACAAACTCTATCGCCAATTCACCATCACCAAACTGTTGGAATTCGCGGCTCGTTTATGACATTCATAATTAATCAGTGCAGCAGAAATAACAAAAATTGTAACCCTTCAATTCACTCAATGACTCATGCACATCAACATATATGGTTAGGGTTAGAAGATCTACCTTAGATTCAAAGCTTGAATGTTCGATCAGATGGAGTGTTGGTGTAACATTTAGTATTCAAAACTTTGAATCACCTTTCAAACTCACGTTGTCTTTGCGCGAACGTGTCTAGAAGTATCCACACGAACGAACTTCCTTCGGATTGGTAGAGTGTACTAGCACCCTTTTAGAATCTTTATTCTAAAAGCTCACAAATAATTTTCTCTCTTTTGTTTGTAGCACTCACTAATTCGGTCAAGCCATAAAAGAATAGCAATGAGTGCACACTATTTATAGGCATAAGAGGAGACCTAAATAGGTGCATAACAAGACTGAAATTCCTTTCTCCTTGTCCTCCAAGAATTCGGCCTCTTCTTAATCTAGAAGCAGTGTGCTGAATTCCTACCCTAGCCACACTAAGATTTGCTTTTCTTGTCCTACAAGATTAAACACTTTCTAATTAAACTAGGGTTTCATTATCTTTCTTTGTCACATAAGAATAAAACTCCTAATTAGTCATAGACTCCTAATTAAGAATGTATGTGCCGAATTTGATCCTTGTCACACAAGGAATAAGACTCCTAAAAAATAGGAGAGGTGGTGTGTGCCAAATTTTTCCTCCTAATTAGGATGAATGTGCCGAATTTTCTCCCTCTTAATTAGGTTAGGTTGTGCCTAAATTCCAATGGGTTTGATTAATGTTATTGGGCTTTTAATTATATGATACATTATCATTTAATAAACTACTCACATGGGTTGAATTATGTGACACATAATTAAATACACATAACCCTACTAACTAGTGATTTATATTAAAAGCTCATTACATTAATGAACTATGTATTAAATCTTATTTAACACATAAATAATAAAATCCTGAATTATTATTGATTAATCAAATTAATCATCTTAATAATTCAATCACCACAAAAATAGAACTTTTGTAATCAATCCAATTCGTTCTTGTGTGTAACACAATATGCCCACTCGAAATTGGCAATGGGCCTTGTCCCAAACCTTTAGGCCCAAAGTTCATAAGCGGTATCTAGTAATACATTATGGCAACCCAAAATTGAGCGGATGTCAGTGATCCGAGTTAACCTTTCACAGTTTGATATTTAGTCCTTTTGTCACACGATATCTTATCTAAACATAAGGCATAGTCACATGTCAACCTTATATTGCTTAGCATGTTTCTTGATCTCAAGTAGATTGATATAACAAATGACATTGATAAACCCCTTTATCAATTCATTCGAGTATGCATATATTCCATCAATCTCACTCATCAAGTGGCCAAGAGATATCACTCTTCATAAGAGGAACAAATCCATCACTCTCACTATCACTCATCTACATGATTCATGACATATCCAATCATAACCTTTATTGTTATCCTGTTACGGATAATGTTTGACTGAGTCAAAACATGTGATTCCTTATATAGGAGTTGATAGTTAGTTTCAATCAGATGACTCAAACATCACCACTGCATGAAAGTTACTTTGTGACAACAATCCATGAAGAGCTTTCATAGCGGGTCAGTCCAATCCATGTTCCCCAACATGCATCTATGTTCTAAGTTGATATCTCATATCCATAATCAGTAAAATATGATTATTTTACTTAGCAACATACTAATCTTAATTCATCATTATTTCGATGATAATGATCGATTAGGGACATTTAGAATAATATCCTTTTTGTCCTTATGGTTTTACTATCAATTCACGCACTTGATGACATAAGGAAGAATAGACCATTCATTGAGTTTTTTTTATCTTCATAAAACATATTGTATTTCATAGAAATAAAATATTTTTTTATTAAATAATTGAATGACAATGTACATCAATAATTGGACTAAGACACAATTCTAACACAAACACCTTCAACTTATTGTACTCTTGAAGAAAAACCTACACATGTCCATCGTTTTCTGACCTGCCTCCTCCTTCTCCGACAATTTCAAACCAAGCCTCAACATTTTGAATACTTTGGGCCTGTTTCTTACCAAGCAAACGAAAATCCATAATTCGGATACCAATTCCACGCACAACTCATTTAACAGTATAAAAAAACTGCACATTCAATAATCTGGCAAACTACATTTTCGAAATGATATAAATCCATGGCTTAAACTCATCAGTGAATGACTTGAACTAGTAAAGGTATGAATTTTAACTTATATTAGTCGATACTTGACTTTTTTTCCCCCTCGTTTTATTAGTCAGTACCTTCTATCACGTCGAGAATCGGGCTGAAAATTTTCAAATTTATTCTTCTGAGATTTTGAAACAAAGACGCAATAAAAGAGTTATTCCTATATCATAAAATTACAAGAATGACAATTACATTAAAGGAATGACGGCATGGAGTTATAAATAGCCTGAGGATCACGCTAAGAAAGACCTACAAAGTATTGAACGTGGAAAAGAATGAGGAAAACAAGAAAGAAAATACGTTGGTCGGTCTCAAATGTCAAAATGCACTTAATTAGTAGTAACATAAAAGTGGGTACCCTTATTTAGGACTAGTTAGACCCATGCATGCAAGTCTAGGCGATAAGTGAATCCTCGGACTCGGTCTTGGTGAAGGAATTGGACCACCACCACTCGCCGTCGTCGACGACCACCACCCTCTTCCATTATTATTATCTGATCTTGGCGACAAATTGACTTGTTCAAGAGCTTTCATTTGTAGGTCTGTTGGGTATTCCCTGACACACCCGATTCTCGCTCCTGCCCCCGTCGACCACTTCCATTTCAATGGCTTCTCGGCCACTTTCGCCTCCGTTGACTCTTCCGCTGCTTTGGTGCTAAGATTGTAAGTACTTTTAACTGTTGATGGTGGAACGTCGTCGTCTAATGGGAATAGCTGCAATAATTCGGACAACAATATGTGATGTTTTGGTAGTTGTAATTTAATGAGGTTTGTGTCAATGATTTTGTTTTGAAGTGACGAGCCAATATGTATACCTTAACGTCTTTCAAGTCAACGTTTAGCTCCTCTAAGAAGCTGATGAACTCCATGAAATTCTCTTGTGTCGGACGATAATGACCACTGTATGACCATACCGCCTGAACCAGACATTAATCCAATGTATCAGAGGAAAACGAAAATGAAATCTTGGACCTACAAATTAATAGTAACTATCTAGAACATTCGATTCAAACAGAATTATCACTAGATTACAAGTCTATTAATCTGCATTATATTTATCAATAAGCAACTTTGACATAAATGCATTCAATTAATGATATACCATATTTATGTAATAAATTTGGTACGGACCTACCTCAAGAACACCATTATGTGCAACCAATCTGCCAGCACAAGTTGCAGCACCACCGGCCAAGAAACTAGAGTGTTGAAAGAAGCCTTTCTTCTTCTGACCAGCATACAATTTTCTTGGTGCACTCAGGACAAATATCCATTTTGTACCCTCCAATGTGTCTATTGCTTCTCCACTTTCTTTGAAAACTAGTTTTCCTTCTTTGACAATCACTTCATACTCTTCCCTCTCTTTCTGCAATCAAAAAAAGAAGTGTCAATTTCATTATAACGTTGGTTAGCTCAATTTGATAGAAAATTTCGTACGACGTCTACTTCAATGCTAAGAGCTCAAAAGTTTGATTCTTGCTGGAAACAAATAAAATGAATTGTAAAAAGGGTTATTGCGGGGTTAACAACGATGATTTGTTACACACTGGACCAAGATATTTGACGCATTGACATTGTAGTTGAGTCCTTGGACATGTCCCAAGATTTACTTCTCTTCCATCTCCAACGTCTAGCCTAAATTTCCACGAACAAGTTTCTTATAGTCAATGCAGTACTGCCCGAAAAGTATGGATATTGTCCCAAAAAAAAGGTTCCAGTTTTACATTACCAGAAGAAGAAAGGCTGAGAGCTCTCGCTATCAAACCAGACGTTATAGTACAGATGCAAATTGTGTCCATAACGGTGTCGCGGATCAATCTGTACGAACGCGGTATTAATTTGTCAGCATCGAATTAGTCATTCTGATGATGAATTAATACTCTAGAGAAAATAAATTACTTAATCCATTTTTAAGAATTACATTTGGTCAATTCAAGATCAAGATTTCTGAATAGTACTTTGTGTTGACTCAAAAATTACTGTGATAATGTAGACTAGACTTACAGCTTCAAGCCAATGCCTTAAGGCTAATTTCTGCGCCTTTTCGTCGTTGGACAAGCCCTTTCCTAGCTGCAACAACAAATTTATTTTTCTCTTTACCATTTTGTGAACATTTCTAAAAGGATTGAAAACATTATGATCGAAATTGGTTCAGTGAAGCACCGTAGCTACCATTGTTTTCGCTCGTGCCCACCGTGAAATTGCAGTTTCTGATCTGTCAGACTCAGAAAGCGATGTAGAACTCTCCCCCACCACCTGAAAACCTGTTGTCTTCCACCTATGATTGTCAAGAAAATATTAAGTTTCGATACCATAAATTCGAAAAGAAAAAGAGAAGTGATCATATTTAGCTAATGATGTTAAATCATGTCCTTGTAATAAACAGATATTGAATTTTTCAGTTGTTTTCTGTAGTAATACTGATGCTCTTGTTGAAAATCTCCAATCTTGCCGTCAAAGAGCTCCCGAAGTGCATCAAAGGCTCGCTTTTAACAAGACTTGACGCTTAGCATTTCCAGAGAAGTCGAAGCTAAAAATAAATGCAGTGAAAAAATGAAAGCAAAAGAATTGCTAAAAGAACAAACCAGAGCTCTTCAACGACAACTGCGCAATCTGCGAGGCTTCTGCGTGTCCGATAACTCTTATAAGCTTTCTGCAACTTAGTTGCAGCAACATTAAGCTCATCAGTAGGTGGCTTTGGGGAGAAATTGTCCTCCAATGTCTTGAACAAATCAAAGTTCTTGCTATTCATAACAAGATTCTTGAATGAAAGACTTGTTTTGAGCTTTAACGCCTTTGTTTCTTTCTTTATCTTGAATCTTGCAGATCCTTCAATGTGCATATTGTCTAAGCCATGATCAGGCTGATCAACACTGTTCAAATTTCTTCTCTTTAAGATTTTGCTTCCTCCATTTTTTGATTCCAAATGATCAACCGATCTTACTGTCATCTTTTAATCTTTCTCTTCCAATATCCGAAAATCCTGCACTTGGAAACCCAAATATGGTAACTTTGAAGAACCGATCTACCTGAAAGTTTCAAGTTTCAATTAAGAACTTCCAGTGATGGTTGTAAAGCATGAAAAAGTATGATAAAATGCGGGCACAATTTATATAGTATACATGTGGTTGTTTTCTTGAGGAAAATTAATTAATTCGCGTGTTTTGAAAACACCATCTCATGCATGTTTTGGTCAGGTAGATTATCCAGTACATGCGGATAATTGAATTCCCAACATTAAATTCATATCAGTCAACCTAAATTGTCAACATTTTTTAATTTGAATTTGACCAATATTACGATTGGTCGTTTTTACGTGGTCTGTTAAGAGTTTGAGCTGTTCCCATGTAAAAAATTAGCGGACATAATGAACACATGCAATTATCTTTCAATGTATTAGTCCAATTTAAACAAATCCACAATACCGTAGACAGAAAATTATCTTAGTTATATACTCTGAAAATAAGCATATCAATTCAGAAGGTAGAAAGTATCCCATATGAACCGCGGCATGGCCGGCCCAGTGGTGGGCACCAGTCTTGGGACCTCTCAGGTCTCAGAGTCGAGAGGCACTAGGGGTGGGAGGGTCAAAGGATAGTATAGGTTTAATCCTCCTCTATATGGAGGTCCAAAAATATTTAAAAAAGTATCTCATATGTGTATTAGAAAAATCTAAAACTTCTCACCCATGAGGAGATAAATAAGTAGATTAATCCCTATTAATGAGTATTCAGAATGATATACCTGTTTTGTTGGTCTGATGGTTGAGTATGATGGAGAACCCAAGTGGTTTTCAGTGTCAAAGGATTTGGGTTTGAGCAAGTTGCAAAAGAGGACAAGCCCGTATTTCACATACTAAGAATGGATTATGGGAAGCAAGAAATAAATAAATGTCAGGGTAGTCTAAACGTAATAAATGGGAAATGCTTGTAGAACAAACTTTGAAAAGAAAAGAAAAAACATGCATATGCTAACCTGGCGAGGGTGTTGAATAGAAAATAAGAGGAAAACTTTCGGGTATGAACTTGGAAATACATTTCCACGTGCGGTGTGCTTTGAACTTATCGAACAGATGTAGCTTGAAAAGTTCAAACTTTCTCTGTTAGTTGGTTATATATAGAGTGACAATATATTGGCCAAAAGGAACAGATGTAGTAAATCGGCATGAGTTTTTCCATTTTTTAATTACAAAAGTTCGATTTTTGTGTATATATAAAGAAATTTTAAGAACTCGATTAAAAATTAAAATATTTAGAGATCGTATTATTATCGATTATATTTTTTATATTTAAATACTGGGTAATTTAATGATATATTATAAGATGATACTATAAAGATGTTGCTTAGATAATTGCTTGCATATATTTGCTCCAAACGGAAAAATTGTTGATTGTTTCTCTTGATTAAATGATATTATTTCCTATTTTTTTAAGAAGATAATGTTGCCTTTTAGTTAAGTGTGCAGCTTACTATAAAATTTTCAATTTTGTCAAGCTAAAAGAATGATTTGCATTGTGAATACCTAACTTCCAATCAAAAGATCGTAGTAAGTAAAGAGATTAAATTTGAGTAATTGGATTTTTGCTCTTTTGTACAATTCACAAAACACAATATCGATGGAAAGTACACGAAATTGAAAGAATTAAGTTAAGAAATAACAAAATAGAGTTAAAAGAAAGAAGAAATAAAGAATTAAAAGTTAAGGAGTAGATAAAACTCATGGAGTGTAATGTAATGTAAAGAAAAGTATGCCTTCTTTGTAGCCTATCGATCCTTTTATAATGCTTTTGGTGTTGCTAGAGACAATTCACGTTAGAATTTTTGGAGAATTTGCCAGAGATTATGCTTTCTTATCAGTCCCTTAACATTAGGAGTCGGCATCAGGGCAGGTCGAGCGGGGTTAGAGTACATTTTTTCAGCCTAATGGATTGGACAAGGCTAGACCCGATTGATTGGGCTAAGTACTTGACCTAGACCCATCCATTCAAAAAGGGGCCAAGCCGGGCCACCCGCAGGCCAATTATATATATATATATTTCTGGTCAGGTCTATTTTTTTTTTGCAAACTCAGGCTCAGTCCAAAATTTACAACAGGCTTATTTTTTTTACCTGACCCAACTCTGCGCACTAAAAACTCAAACTCAGACCCTAATATTAATAGGACATCGGCCCAGCCTACGGACTAGGCTAAAATGTCCAGCCCTACTTAACATACTATTCTTTAGCCTCAAGTTGTTTTTGTGAATCTGCAACACTCGACTCTCCTGCATTCCCCTACATAGTAAACTCCCTAGAAAATAAGCTCTCTAGTGAGTTTCTTTCCTTCAATAGGGATTCTTTGCTTTAATAAAATCTGATTTTGCAAGAGCCAATTATTTCATCAATAAACTCTCCTGACTGTCCAACCTCTTCATGTCATTAGTTGTATCTTTCTTTAAGTGGAGGTTCGTTTCTTTACAAGAACCTCTTGACAGTCAACTTCCGTAGCATCACCAACCCTCTGGACTTGAGTCCTCCCTTAGGGTTGTAATCTCCTGAGTCGAGCTTTCCTCTTTAGAGAGGTAATTTCTTAGAAATGCACTTTGGGCGTTAGTGTCTAAATAGGTTTGTTGAATTCAACTCGGCCTATAAAATTTGAGGCAAATTTTTTTCGTAAACAGATATAAATTAATTAATTTACGATAGCTTAACCTAGAGGATTGTGCTTGTGATTGCTACATATTCACATCTTAAAATTGACAGAAGTTGATATCCTCTTTTAGTTTGCTTTAGCCAAAAGAAAAAACAAATATACCTTCTTTTGTTACATATTAATTGTTGATTAAAAAGGGGAGACAAAACATCAAAGCTTGCACGAGACATCTTAATTACTTGTTAGACTAGAACTTCTGATCAAGTCACATTAAAAATCTTTCTTAACAATGAGAAAAATAGCTACCTACTTGACATTGAACAGGTGCTTAATCAATTTTAAAATTCAACACTTGATTTTTATGCATTCATGTTGTATATATCTTGACATAGCAAGTTTCTTGTCCAAAAGTAATAATTTATAGAATGAATATCATCCTAGTAATACATTTAATTTTTGATTTCCTAAGTAAGTCAATCACCATTCTGTACGGACAAGTCAATCCATGGGTTTGTGCCGTCATGATCGATCCATGCATGCTTGACGTGCGATAGAAAAAATTAACGGTAATGACTAAACCATGCTGAATTAGGTTTGATCAATTTTTCATTTTTTCTGCTTCCACACGTTATGTGACCTGCTTTTCAACGTTCATATATTGCTTCTCTTGCATCCGCTTTGTCAACAAAACAACAAATCTACAATTAAAAAAAATTATTAGTCAATTTCAACACCGAAAAATTGTGAGTTTGATTTCTAATAGAAACAAATAAAAAAGCTCATAAAAAAATAATTCCACTACTTTGTCAAGGACCACTAGCTAATTTTCTCATACTGTTGGTATAGCTAATAGAGCATATTACATATTTCAAATTAACTATCAATTTGAAATTTGTTTATGTAGTATCCCTATTAATAAAAAAAGAACAAAACACATAATTCCTTAGTGAAACTAAAAACTACCATCGAGAATTGTGGTAGAGTGGTGTCACCCTGTTTTCTGTCTTAACGAATAACAACATGAGAGTTGAGTGTGAATGAACTAAAAATTCTTCCATCTGAACGTATCCAATTCGAATTAGTGAAATAACATAAAATATCTCAATAGCAGCAAATTTAGTCTTTGCAGGTTCATGGGAAATGGCCCAATAGGACTAGTAGATTGGGACCAATTGTTATACACTTGCAGTTTCCTTCTTTGCAGTTCATATTTGGACATGCTGAAGTGAGGTCCATCACTTCTTATCACGTGACATGCACATGACAATCCAACAAGCATGTCAAAACCGTGTAAAACTGCTGCTCCTCAATCCACATTTGGAACCATCTGAACCGTCCACTTGATCTCGTGTGCCACAGATCCACCAAATAAACGGTTCAGATGAACTAGAGGATCAGTTCCAGCAAAATACATCAACTTTGCTCAGCATTGAGGCATCAGATTTCGGACCCATCAAAAGTTCAGCAGAGAAATGGCAGAATCAAAACCAAACCCAAGAAACTCTTCACCAGCTATACATGTCTACCAAAATTTTTGCTAATTTGAAACGTGGGTTTTTTGTCATCTATTGTTTTTGTGGGCTCGATTGTGTTTACATTAGTTATGCGTCGTTTCTTGCATGTTAAATGGAATTCATCATTAGTTCTTGTTGATTTGCTTTGTTGTTCTTTTGAGTATTTATTAGATTCATACCACTTTTATAATCTGAAGGAAGTCGAAGATTTCAATTTTCTAATTATCTGGTTAAATAAATGTTTACATATCTGAATTTAGCAAATGGGGATATTGACCTCGAAGAAAACTGATCCCTTTTTTGTGGTTTCGGTTTGAAAGAAAAAAATGTGAAATCTCCAAACATAATTCAAAAAGCCAAGGAAGAGATTGAAGCACTAATTCATTCACCACGGCATCATAAAGAAACACATGGGACAAGTGAGGACATTGATGAGAACACTCCTGTGGATGAAGTCAAAGGACCAAATGTGTTTGAGAGAGTGAAGGAGGAGGTTGAGGCCATTGTTGGAGCAATTCATCCCAAGAAGGACAAGAATAAGCAGTAATCTTGATTATGAGAATTGAGGAAGGGTTGGGAAGACGTGCTTTCTTTTTTGAACAAAGTTGAATAGTTACTGATGTATTCTTGATGATTTTAATTAACTGCCTTTGTTCACGACAGCTTGTATATTTAGATGCCATTAAGCATTGGTAAATCTTGTTTCATTGTTCTGTATTTTTGTTTCAAATTTGAGAAGGTTTTGATCTGTTTCTTATCTGTTGCTGCCTATCAGAAGAGATAAACTTTAGCAATGAGCCAATGAGCATTGGTATTAGGATCAAAATTTCGATTTGCGTTGGGAGCATATAAAATTACTTATCAGATAATAAACATTTGAAAGATGATATCAACTTTGGAATCACTTAATGCTGGTATTTCCATGACTTAAAGATACATAAAAACTGGCTTTGTTTTGCCTGTGAGATGGAACGGTCCCAAAGATCAGTTCATGTATCTTCCAAAATTCAAATCCGAATAATAGTTGTGAATTTGATTACATCGGCTATGTTGTTTATATTTTTCCCCCTTTTAATCAAAATAATGCACTAATTATAGCTAAATTCTACTTGACAAAGTGCTATTTTTGATAGATCAAGTAAGTTTTGTCCCCTGTTCATTACACACTCTTTGCAGCTTGTTTGAAGAGCTGAATGAAGACAGTACAGCACATTGAATGATCAAATCACTCTAATCAACACAGAGATCAATGAAAAATTCCTGGGCCGACCCTTTGACATTTATTCAGCATACTTGAATTCTTTTGATAACGCATTTCTGGTTTCACTTATGTTTTGATTTGGGAAAATATATCTTACAGATGGATACCATACAATACCAAAATTAGAGACTGTCACAGTCCAGCAGTGCCTACCAGATAGACTCAACAGCTGAAGAGATACTTCAAGCACTGGTGTTAATCAAAGACCTTGCTTCTCAGGTTAACCTTCACAGCTCTGTCACAACTCCAAAACTGTCCAAAAAAGTGTTACATGTGGATTCTTAAATGCTCTAAATTTAAACAAGGAATTGCTCTGGCATATCAAAGAGTGCATTACTCATTGAATTTGCTCATCTGAAGATACCAGAATCCCCCTTATGGACCACAAAAGAAAGAAAAACTCTTAAATTGCCATCATGGTTGATGGCAAAAATGGATGGTCCAGATTGTATCAAGATGGGCAA
>CAODLS010742660.1:0-11973 GCA_948243855.1 Flueggea neowawraea
ACAACATTCCAATACAAACCTGGTGAATCGGAGGGTACATTAAATTTGTGCAGACAGGACACTCAAGGAGCTCGTGCACACCATTGTTCGAGTAAACTCCATGCTTGCCACCCAAACTTATTATACCCTTTGCTGGTGTACTGTTACTCTCTGCTTTTGCTGCTGCTGTGTCATAATCAGAAATTGAAGGATGTGATTCAATAACTTCTTTGCAAGAACCGCCTCCAGGAGCCATTGTGATTCAAAATTAGGCGACACTTTCTTCTGCTCATCAACACAATTCAACACCGTTCTCTTTCCCCAAAAGATTCCACAGTCCAAGGCCTGCAAGTCAAAAGAAAGATTAATTGTTTGAGCACATTATGTTTCATAAGCACAGCACAATACATGCATATATAAGTTTCTAAATGGAATAGGTCCATCTCAACAGTCAAAAATTAGGCATGCTTCCTATTTCAATCCAACATGCTATAATTTATTAGATTTGCATACTGAAGCACTTTTCATATGCACAAAAATGATAGTTAAGCCTGGCTCTCATGCAGCTATCATCTTTTGTGCATATCATCTTCTCATATGTAAAAGAAGGTAGTTGAACCGTTATTTCATACATTCTCAAGCAAATTACATGCAGAGATGAATCATCCACAATTATTATGTATGTTACCCGTACCAGTAGAGGCAAAAGCATACATTACCAATGCCAAACAATAAATTTTCATTTTCCACTCACCTCCATATAAGCCTCCCTGTTTAACTATAAGCAGAAAATGAAAATTTTGACTTTTTCATCAATCATCGACAGATCAATCAAAATGATGGAATCAAGAATATGAAAAAGTACTACAAAGCTTTGAAATCAACAGTGCTATCATTGCATCCTTCCCTCATATGTAGTAATGCAAAGTAAAAAAGAAAAGTCAAATGCAGAACCATATAATTAGAACAAGCGCCCTTACCACATGTCTGAGTATCGAAGGGGACAAAGAGAGAGAAAACAAACTTCAAAATGACCCAATTTAAAATGTGTTATACAAAGGTACTGGCAAAAAGACCTTTCATGCTACTCTTCCATGACTTTTCAAGAGCAATTTCTCTATCTTAAGTTGTTTAAAGAAATGACCAATCAATCACCGAATCAATTATTTTAGCTATTAATCTGCAATTCTCCAAGCAATTTCCGATCTTGATGAATCAATACAATCATTAATTACACCTATGTACACCCTTTATATCCAAAAACCAGCCAGCACAACCACATTACATAACGAAATGAAAACTAAGCAACACCCCGAATGGCTTCTGAGATGAAATTCAAATCTACAATGAGCCAAAAACTACCTTTTTATCAATTGCAAGTATCCTCGAAGCAAGCAACCACAAAATGAGACAAAAAAATCAGTGAAAGAAAACAAACCCATTTCCATATTCAAACCGAAGTTCCCAAATTTCAACACAAATCTTAGAATAGATAATCACTGAGGAATCTACAATTCCCCTCATTTAACATAAAATTACCTAAGCAATCCACAATACACCAAAATGAAACCAACCCATTTTGAGTCTCCACCAATCAATAAAACCACACAAAGAACCAATTCAAATACAAAACAAAACCCACAAGAAAACAATCAAACCTTAAAAAAAAAAAAAAAGAATACCCACTTGAAAAGTCCCAAGCTTTTTGCCTTCTTCACATACATTCAAAAAATCAGACAGACATACTCAATCTCAAAGACAGCATATTGGAACTTGAAACAAATCAAAAATTGAAACGAAAATCTAAAAATATCTGAAAAAGAAAGTGAAAAAACAAGAATCGAGATAGAAAGAAGAGGGTGTTCCGCATTACCCGGGCATGGAAAACGAGAAGAAAAGAAAGAGAAGACGGTGTTCTTATTGCATCGTTGGAGGGCTTGGATTGGTCTTTTTTTTTTTTGACCTTTTGGATGTGGGAGTGTTTTGTTTTTATGTGCTGTTGCTGTTTTGTTCAATCCACAAAACGTGTAGTGTTGTGTTTATTTGGTGCGGTTTCAAAATAATTGAGTCTTATTAATTTTATTCAAAATTTATTCCAATACAGACAGGAGAAGAATAAGTGAAGACTGAAGAGGAGTGGACCAATGCCTCTTCCCGCACGCAAAGTTTCAAATTTTATTATCCCTATTTAATTTTTATTTGTGGGTGAATTAACCTTAAGTCCGTGAAATTTCGTACAATATGTGGTTTCGTCCCTACGTACTGAAAAATAAGTGGTTTAGTTCCTCTAAGTTAACACCGGTCACTGAAGTACTCATCTCGATCTCATTCTCGCTCTCCCTCTCCTACCGAACCTAGTCTCTCTCTCTCCATGATTTTTCCAACTCTTGCTCTCACCCGAATCATCTTCTTCTTCCATAGCTCTATTCCTTTATACTCTCAAATTTCTCTTCTAAAAACAACAGAAACTAAAACTAGAAATCACATACATGTCCCCAATCCCAAATCAAACCTCCACCTTCACGTCTGTTAGCTCAAGTACTAAATTAATCATTTTTTGAAAGGCAAAGACAAAATTACATATTGCAACAAGACTCGGGGGCTTATGGATAATTCTGTGGAAGATTGCAAAATAAAAAAAAATGTTTTCAGTTTTTTTTATAAATGTGAAAATTCAAATATTTTCTAGAAGCTAACAAAAATTAAACTTACATATCACCTTCACGTCCCTGGTTCTAACCTTACCAATCCTCAAATCTGAAATCCTTGGATTAAAAAAATACTTCCATCTTCATGTTTATTAGCATAAGGAACTAAATAACGTATTTTTCAAAAGTCAAGGACGAAATCACGCTTTGCACCAAATATTAGTGACTTGTGGGTTATTCACCTTTTATTTGTGGTAGAGTGAAAAAAAATTGGAAGATTAATAAATTGTATAGTTAAAAGTAGAAGGTAAAGGAATGACATTTTCTTAAAGTTTTTTCTTTATGTGCTCCAATCAGCCATATTTCTTGTTTTTTTTTTGTCGAGCTTTAACCCAATATGAAGATGCATTAATGCACACACTCAAAATATTATAGGTGAGATTTGAACTCGGGTGGCAAGAGTCACGTATTTCTTGTCGTTAATTGTTAGTTACAGTGGAGACCCAAATTTTAGTCTCCATTGTAGCATTGTATTTTTACGGAAATTTTATTTTTTAAAATCATTACTTAATGTATTTTTTTTATCTCCTGACATAAATATTAATTATTTGAAGTGGTATTTTTAGTTATGATATATTTTTATTCTTAATCATTCTATGTCGTAAATTAGAAATAATTTCAATTAATAATCTGATTATTTTAACAATAGTTTAATCAATCTATGCATTAATAGAGCATTTAAGCATTAATAGAGCATTTATGACAGTAATATACTAATTCAGAGGATCCTTGAAAATTAATGTTTCCAATTGTATTCTATTTTCATTAATCCATCAATGTAATGTTACTTTGCTAGTGTTTCTATATGTGAAATTTTGATTAAATAAAAAATATATATTTTAAAAGATTTTAATTATTATATTAAAGATATTTAAATTAAAATAAATTCATGCTTTATTATGTTAAAAATAACAAAAAATATATTTTTAAAAGAATAAGTGGAGGAATTAAATTTGGTTGTAAATTTTTAAATAATAATAAAAAGAGATGTAGTGAAAATATGTAAGGAACATTCTATTTGATATTAAAAATAAACAATGACAGAACTAGGGGGTGGCAGGGTGTGCGGCCACGTACCCTTGTCGGTCGTTTGAACCTTTGTATACCCCTTTGAATTCCAATGCATTCAGAGGAGTCACCATTGTTGAAGACAAATAGAGGGCGACTCCTTATGGAGATGATGAAGATAGAAGCCCAGGTAGCTTCTCTTAGAGCATTATCAATAGTCTCCCTAAAATGGAGAGTAAAAATAAATTATTTTTATTCTTGTTTGTGTATTAGTTTTTTTTTTATATTTGTATATTGGAGAGAGAAAATATTAGAAAGTAAATATTTTATTGCTAAAGTATATAAATAGTATTAAAGAGTGAATTGTAACTCTTGGATTTTGAAGATGAACTATAGATTTGTTGAAATTGTTAGTTATTTTGTTAATAAAATATTAAAAAAATGAGTTAAATTATAGTGGAAGTGAAGTTGGGTTAAAAATTCGAGATAAATAGTGAGATAAAATATTATATTTTAAGGAATGAGCTTAAAGAGTCTGTCGGGGATGCTCTTATATTTAAAAAAAAAAAGAGCTCAAGCAAAACGACATCATTCCGCTTTGGTTGTTTTTAAAAAAAATAAAGAAACATCCTTTAAAAAGAACATAGAAGCCAAATATCCACACCCTACTTCCATCATTTCTTACCCATCACTCCCACTAAGTCCATATGCCGTCACCAACTCAGGCACCGCCGTAGCCGTTGTTGTCATTGTTGGCCATAACAGTAAGTCACAAAAAATTTTTTCTTTGATGTTACATATTCAATTTTAGTTTGAATAGATACATCTACATAGTTGATGTTTATTGTAATACCCTGTCCATTTCGGTTAGAGTCCATGTAGCTTTCCGATCTAGTTCGAGTTAATCTTTGGGATAATGTGGAAAATATATTAGGCCTTTGAATGTTCAAGATGGTTGTCTTTGATTTATTCAAGGTCCCTTGATCATATTGAGTCATTATCAAACGAGGAGTTTCGACCTCAAAATTCCAAGTTTTGTGCATCACACAGTCTTATACACAGTCAAGGAATTCTAATCGTATCTTATCAGTGCTGACGGTGTCTTATTTTTCTTGACACACGGATACAATTTTATGTCCATGTCTTAAAGGCTCAGACCGTGTCTTTGAAGGTCAAACCATGTCTTGCTTAACCAATGGCAAATGTGGGGCTTTCGGCTTTAACTCAACTCTAGCCCTATTTATACCCCTCCCCACCTTTATTAGGTCATTTTACACTTCAAACAAACCCAAACACTTCAAATCTCTCTCTCAAACCTCTCTCTTCCTCTCTTGCTTGCTCTCCTTCCAAATCCTTCAAGTTTGAAAGGTAAGATCATCATCCTTGTTCATTTTCATGCTATTTTATGCTATGTACCCATATAGAACACACATGCACGATTGATTGAACATGCATTTGTGTGAAAATCTTGTTATACACATTTACATACTACGGAAGAAAACTCATGTAGAGAAGAGATTTAGAACATGCATGCAAGACAATGATCTAGTTTATGCACTCATGCAAGGAATGTGGTCTTGCATGTTGAATGTGATGATGAGGTTGAACAAAATTGAAGTGTTTGCTACTGATCTAGATGATTTTGGGCAGATTTGGTGAGGTAATTTGTGAATCTAATAAGACATGAAGCCATTACAGTGATGTTGTGTTGCATGCATGGATTTCTAATTATGTATGAAGATGATATTGATGATTTAGGTACTGATTTTTGTAATATGATGATGATGATGATGTGATATAGGATGTGATCTTAGGTATAAATTGTGAAGGTTTAATGATAGATTTCGGTGCTTGGATGGTTTGGTTGATATTTGGGATGTATTTTGGCATGGAGGGTTGCATGTTTATGGTGTTTGGATGGATTTTGTAAAGGGGTATGGTGGAGCTGCGAGTTTGCTTAGAAAAGATGAGGCCTTTGGGCTATATGTTGGTTCATTCGAAGGTTTGGATGTTTGCATGTGTATATGTGATGATGGAAGTGTGGGCTTTGTGGACTTGAAGCATGATAACATATTTTTGATAATAGAACTTTGAAGAAGATGTTTTGTAAAATTCTGAAAATGTTAACGATTTGATATTTTGGAAAGTACAGTAATAAATTTGTAAATTTTGAATAATTGGATGACTAAGTATGATATTTTACATATTAGGATGTTTTGCAAGAGAGTTTGAGAGCTAATTTGAAAATTTTGATTTCTTGGGAGATTGTTTCGTAATTTGAGAATATTTTCAGAATTGATTTATAATTTTGAAAAGTTTGGGTACTAAATGGTAATTTTATAAGTTTTTGGGGACCAAAGCGTAATTTTACAAAAATTGAGGGATCAAACCGTAATTTTACATAGATTCCAAATTCTTAGTAATAGATCTTCGATCGAAATAGGTTTTTCATCGTGGGTCAAGCGTATGCATCTGCATTTGTATTTCATGCACTCAATATCGCCATAGTACCAACACCATATTTTGATATTTGCTATGTTTGTATCTGTTTCAGCTTCCTGTTCTTGCCAGTACGATCAATCATCTACTAGTGGTGCTTGACTGAATTGTTAGCATTAGACACCAGGTAAGTGGAATAGCAGTTTCAGACACACAGGCTGTGCCTTTTGAAATCTATATGTTTTTGTCATGTTTAGATATATTTTGAAATTGAAATAATTAACGATTTGACTAATTAATAATTTGGCTTATGTGATTATTAATAATCTATTTTTGTTTTTTCTATTTAATATTTATAAATGAAGTATATAAATACTTTTTGCCAAAATAAATTATATATGCATGTTCGTCTGATATATATGGTACATATATATACACTATGATATGGGGCACTTGTGCTACGTAGAAAAAACGTAATCTTTAGTATACCAATACGTAGTCAAGACCCAGTTACTAGGGTATTTTGGTAGTCGCGTGTCCGACTAGACGCATGTACTCTATTTTTGATTAGTGGTGGAGTCCACACCTATTATTTATATATCTCTGTTTTTGGTCCCATATTCATATATGTTTCTGATATATAATATATATATATATAATTTCTGTACATGTGTTTACTTGTTGTTTGCTTTGTTTGCTAACGAGTTTGAAAATGAATGAATTTCGAAACTATTATTTTGTATTAGCGTGTATATGTATATACACTTATATCTGCATGCGATATTTTCAAACGGTTTATGTGATGCATGTATGAGGCGATCTGGAGTATTGTTTCCTCACTGAGTTTACTCACCCTCCCCAAACCATCTTTCAGGTACTCTTTTGACATCCAACGATCGTTTGTCATCATCGACCTCAGTGAGACACCTTTGCTATTAATGAATGCCTTTTTTTTGTTCGGACTCCTTTTGTTTTTGTATAGAGCTTTACAACGGGTTATTGTCAGGTTGTTGGGTTGACATTGTGTCTTTTGGATTTATTTTGACTTAACTGATATTTCATTTTGTAGTATTCACTTATATCTGTATTTTTATATGCATATTTTTGGTATTAAATGCTTTATCCTCTATGAACGTTTTAATAAACAAATATTTTGGATAGAATGTCTGTATCTCCGAGACTTGTGATTATTGTATTTCTGTATCTCCGAGAATGTCTTTTGGTATTAAATGCTTTATCCTCTATAGAATGGTCGTCTCGTACGCCAGTCACTACCCGACTTTGGGCGTGACATTTATGATTTGCGTATTTGTGTTTTTGTGAAATGAAGTGTGTTCATAGACCATAAATGATTAAATTAAGAATGCGTTTGTCCAGTTTAACCATTTAATTGAAAGTGTACGGTTTTGTTTAGATATTTATGCATAATATATTGTCACGGCCTGAATTTTATTGTTTTAATTATTTAGAAAATTTAGGATAATTTATAATGAATTATGCATCGATGAATATTATGAATCTTTTTTTGAATAGATTTCACCTATTGTTGGAATTTGTCGTCATTTATGGTAGTTTTTTTAGTGTTGTATGATTAGTACATGTATAACATATATTAATGGCTTTTAATAATTGTTTTTGCTACTATAAAATTAATATATGCGTCGCAGATTTACTTTTATAAGTCGTTCCCACTTACTAGAAATTCTGGTTTCATCCTTAAAAATAAAGTTACTAGTTGAATAGACTTTTATTATAATTATTGTATTTTAGTATTTGTGGTTGGAGATAATCTAATTAATTACGTGATTTTGTCAAGTTAACACAACTAAAAATTGTTAAAAAATAATCATTTTCAAGGTTATCCGAGAATATATCCTAGATTTTTTTTAAATAGGTTTTTTGTCGAGATATTTAAATATATTTATACTTTATACTATGAAATAGTGATGCTTCTAAATTCCAGAACAATAAATAATAACGTTCCCAAAAAATGCATCGGCAATTAATTTCATGTGCAAAAATTAATTGTCATCGTCACGGGTTGTTATGTGACAGTACGAATGTTACAATAATACAGGGGGGCAAAAAAAAAAGAATAGAGGGAGGCTATGCTTTGGTTTATTTGTAGGGATGAACAAAAAATCAACAGAACCAAAAAAACAGAACGAACCAATAATGAAACCGAAGTCAACTGGTAGATGTAGATGAAGAATTGTAAAAGCTGAAAAGTTTAGTTCGATTGTGATTTTATCTATTCAAAAATCGAACCGAACTTAACATTTTTTATAATATTATGTTGGTTTTTAAAAACATACCGGTTTGGTGGTGGATTATCCTTATTTTGGAGTTATTATTGATGATTGTAGATCACTGATTTCTGGACTTAGTTTTGTCAATGCGGACTATAATCCACACTCGGCAAATTTGCTTGCCCACAATTTGGCAAGGTCTGCAGCTACTTTGCAGGATTAATTTGTTTGTGGTGGTCCCCTCGATTTTTTCCTTTTCACGGCTTTACATTCGGCTACTATTCTGTCTAATTAATGAAGCTTCATATTCCAGTTCAATATATATATATATATATATATATATATATATATATATATATATATATATATATAATTTTTTTTAAAATCTACACAAAACCAATCAAATCGAACTTAAAACCAACCAACCAAACAATTTATCAACTCTTGTTTTACTTATATATTTTAAGCGTATTAAACCAACCAAATCGAATTGAAAGTTGAAATCAACGGTTTAACTATAGATTACCATATAGTAAAACCGAACCGTTCACTTCGATGGCGATTTATCCACAAAACCAAACCGAATCAAACCATATGCACTCGTATTTCTTTCTTTTGACCAGAGTTCGGACTGTCTTTTCTTTTTACAAGACATTACCATTAAATTCTCAATTTATGAATAACTTTTCTATAAGTCATTTTATTTGCTCTCACATGGATCAATTTTTCAATTATTATTAGAGTTGATTCAAGAATTAATAAATTATAAACTCATTCGTAATTTATAAATAACCTCACAATGCTGAAATTGATTCTAACATTTATAAAAGAATAACGTGTGATTCATTTCATAAAAAATGGATTTTAATTTAATTTACAAGTTAATTATTTTAAACTTATCTTACTAAAATATAAACTTCTTCAATCATGTCATATGTTCATATCTGTCTTAGGCCTATTAATATGTATTAATGATACTTTTGGGTTGATCCAAAGTTTAGAAATATTCAATGTGGTTTCTCAACCTAGAAACATTTTGTTTTGACCCCATAATTTGGGACCATTCATTTTTTTTTGGCCACAAAATAACGCACCTTATAATTAACATAATATCATATCTAGAGTAGATAATGTGCTTTCAAATTGGCTGTTAACAATTAGGTGACGAATAGGAAAAAGGAAAATTTATGTCTACTCTTCCTGTCTCAATATTTGAATCAAACAAATTAACAAATGACATGTGGATTAGTAGGTCTTAAAATAAATATTTTTATTCATTTTTTTAAGGTCCATTAATACATGTGTCATTTGTTAATTTATTTGGTGTATATGTAGGGATATACACCAAGAGTAGACAACAATTTTTCAAAAAAAAATGTATAAGTTTTTTTTAATACTCTTTGCGCATGATTCTGGTGCTTATCAACCTCAATCAAACTATGAATTTCCAACTACTAAAATAGAAAATTGAAAATGAAATTAGGAATTTAAATTCAATACGTGTGTGTTTGACGATTTTTTCATTGTGTAGCAAATAAAAATTGCTTGTGAATTGTTAGATTACATAATCCGAACAAAAAAAGAGAATAATATGCTTTTTCCAAGTTATGAAATTATAAATAATGTTAAAAGGTAACATATTAACTAATGTTCAAAGAAAAAAACATATTAACTAAATGGGTTAAATGCATTACACGGTCACTGAACTATTAAGAAATGTTCAGTAAAGTCATTAAAGTAATTTTTTGTTCAAGAATGTCATTGAACTAATTGTTTTAGTTCAGCAAAATCACTCAAACCATATGACTCAGTTTTGATCACCATCTGTGCATGCAATCGTGTCACGTCAGTCTATGTGTATAGACCATTGTCCACTAATAACACATGACAAGACAAAAATTTTTTAAAAAAATTGAACATGACACAGTTGTATTAGTGAACTGGAACAATTGCTTCATTAATAAACATAAATTTAACGATTTATTAGTGGATTGAGATAATTATTTTTTAAATTTCTATCTTGTCATGTGTTATTAATACTTTTTGAATTTTTAATATGACATGATTACATGCACAAATAATAGTCAAAACTAAATCATGTTGTCCGAGTAAGTTTACTAATTCAAAAAAATTATTTTAATAATCTTATTAAAAAATTCTTTATACTTTAGTGACCGTGTAATTCTTTATGTAGATTATAAAAATATCTAATATACTCTTCACAAAAAATATCTAATATACTAATGACACGTGGCATGGAATTCTAACGTTAGTTTTAAGCCGTCTGTATGGAACTTGTTGTTCAGGACCTGGAAACGAAGATTTCTGTGGACAGGTAGCAAGGAAGTGTGGAGTGTGTGGTGACCATGTCAGCAGCAGCGGTGATAAGCTGCTACTGCAACCCCTCCCCATTTCTCGGCCAATTACCTTCTCACTTTGTAAGTCACTTTTCTTTTTTCTTTCCTTTTTTTTTTGTAGTAATTTACTTCATTAATTGTTTTGCTTGTGAATGCAAATTATGAAAAAAAATCCAAACTTTCTGTAATTGATGGTGCTGTAGATGATTCAACTTTGTTAAGTAGTTAAAGAGGGTTCCGTTATATATATATATATATTGGAACTCTATTTTGTATCAAATTTGCGTGAACTTCTGTGTTATCTAGCAGCAAACTTTTTCTTTTTCGATTGTTTTTACCAGTTCAGCTCATTAATGTTGTGCTTCAGAATATGCTATTCCGAATTCCTTTATTTAGTAGAGACGGAATTAATCACATATAATTTCTGACAGACATCGATTGACAGTTCAAAGTTCAAACTGCTGGCTTGTTTCCTTTGTTCTGTGAAAGTTCACGATTCTGGGTTTATTGTTGATCTGTTTATGGCAAAAGATGTTTTCATCTTTGATTTGGTGTCACTGTTTATGCTCATGGGTTCCTGTGGGGTTTCATTAAGTTTTATGATTGAGTATATGTAGGATGCATTAAGTTAAAGTATCTGTTGCCTTTTCCAAAGTTCAATTTCTTTCACGTTATTTATGTAAAGATACATTCATTTTGCTGCTACGTTCCACTGCTGTTAAATAATCTTGTTTTGAAAATAGATGATTATGTGTAAAGAAGCATCTAATTCTAGTAATTGTAGGGAAAAACACCATCCAGACGAATTGAGAATGCAGTGCAGCCATCTAAAATTAGTGCACTATTTTGGAGATCAAAGAAAACTGTGGAGCCAAAGGATTTGGATTTTTCGGTGCAGGATTATACTCTAACAGGGTCAGGCTCAGAGGTGTTTGCATGTGATGGTCCATAGTGATTGTAATCGTTTATTACGTTAATTTACTGTTAGTAGCTGATTGCAGTTAATTCATTTTATTATAGGGAAAATCAGATGCCAAAAAAGATATCAATTTCAGTTGTTTCTTCGATATCAGAGGTTTCACCTAATGAATGGGATGCTTGCAACTTGGATGCTACTGGCCCAAAAACATTTAATCCATTTCTTACCCACGGTTTCTTATCGAGCTTGGAAGAGACAGGTTGTGCAGTGAAGGTTAAGAACTGTTACTTCTTACTTATCTCCTGTGTTATATT
>CAODLS010742699.1:0-12162 GCA_948243855.1 Flueggea neowawraea
CAAACAATCTATCTCAATGTTAATAAAAAATACATTAACATTGAACAACATTAACACACAAATAATGCTAATATTCCCAAAGAATAATACTACACAAATATAGTATTAAACTTATGCCTGCAAATTAGATACACAATGGACTTTTTCCAAAGTGTTAAAATAGAATTCATAAGTGGTCATACCAACTTATCAAAAATCCTATAAATCATATGACCTTAAAGCAGATCTCTCACTTCTCACGATTTCTCTTTTTGCGATCATGGTGATATTGAATATAACAATTTCAAAACGTTCTAACTCACTATATCTCTAAGTGTCTTTTCTTAACACTTAGAGAATCATATTTTCATGAAATTCTATTATTGACCAATAGTTTAACCAATACCGATGATAAATATCATAATCTTTTATAAAGTAAGTGAACATTCATCGCTATTGTACACTTAATGCACAATCAAATCTCTTTCACAGCCGCCACCGTCCAAAAATACTCTCTTTTGGGAGTCGTGCAAATTATTCTTTAATTCGCACTATGTTCAATACAACGTGATTTTACCTAATTCGTATATTTGTAATAAATTACAAATAAAAAGAGGTATATACATACTCATGTATTTCCCAAATAATTGAAATTTAATTTCAATTATCTAAATGAGACCACATTTGCACGTTTTAAAACTAATTATTTTGAAAACTAATTATCAAAATAATTCTTGGTAGAAAAATACAAATTTTCACAATTTTTAGCACTATTTATGCTTCAATAAATTGGAAAAATAGTTCAAAAACTTAAAAAATTGTGAAAAATATACCAAAAATTCCACAAAAATCTAAATTTTATATCTACAAAAAATGGTGGTTGGGACACATGCACCACGTGGATGAGCGAATACGCTCACACGCGCCAACATGTGGTATACACGAGCGCACTGAACTTCCTCCACGTGCCGACATTGCGCAACGCAACCTGTCATTGAGGTTTCGAACGTGTGGCAAACATGTCACGTGTCACCATATCATCGGATACATGTGATGACGTGTCGGTCCAGTCAGCATGGCACGTGTTGCCGACATTTATGCCTACGTGGCCATCTGCCACGTGGCAGACGTTGATTGGTCCACGTGGTGAGCTGCCAAATAAGACTATATTGACGACGCCACGTGTCGATATTTGATTGGCTACCGACACTCAGTAACGTGTCCTAGTCTCTGCCACGTGTCGTGTTTCAATTAGTCCACGTTTGGGCAGTTAACTTTGACTGTTTGACCTTGTGCCATGTGGCAAAATGTGATTGGTCTGTGTGTCTTTTTCAGATCCTTTTACCACTGCCACATGTCACGATCCGAGTGATCCGCGTGCAACCAATAGAAACGTGCCATGTCACCATTTCAGATCAGATGAACAAATTCATCTGTGTTGCCTCACTCAGTATTTTTCGATCGGGTTTTCGTCTATTTGACGACCTTTCCGATGGAATTTCGCGACAAAATTTTGGCAGGTAACGTTTTCAATGTCGTTGATCTCAAATCTTTTGTCAGAATTTTGAAATTTCAACTTTCAGAATTCGACTCCGGACGGATTCAAACTAAAAACGTTTGAGACGGAAAGTCGAATACTGAAAAATCACAATAGGCATCCTAGACAGAGACCAACAATATTTTTGAAACATATTCGAAATATCGTGTTGGCTCTGATACCAATGAAGGAATCTTATACCGGTTAACAAATAAACAATATAATAAATAGGAGCAAGACCAATTTTATGTTGGTCTTGAAAGCAAACCACGATTGAAATGTCAACGAGAATGCCCGACTGTTTCACAGTCTAGATGTCACACGCGATCTGTGTAGAAGTCGAGACAAGAGACCAAACCTCTCTCTCTCTCCCGATTGAGAGCTCTCTCTCTCTCTCTCTCTCTTTGTGTGTTGAAGTTGTATCTGGGAAATGAAGGAGCAAAGCTCCTTATATAGGCCCTCAAACTGGCTAACGAGCCTAATGAGTTCATTTTATCCCTAACTCAATTGGACTTGTCAATTGGCCTTGGTTCACGTCCCGATTCACATATTGACTAACCGAGTTTGATTCTCCTCAATTGGACTTTTCAATTGGTCTCGGCCCATGATCTTGGTTCACATATTAACCAACTGAGTTCGATTCACTCGTCATGGATGAACCACTTTTTTCAAAAATAATTTACAAGTTGTTGTTGAGAGGAATTTCAGTCCAGTTCGGAAGTAGTGATGGTGTCAGGAGAAGAAACCGAAGGAAGAGTTTATTTGATTTCTGGATGGCGTTTGTGTTGTGCTGATTCTTACTTCACAGAAATGAAATTTCTCAGAAAATTGACCTCGGTCTCCCGCGTATTATCACAAACTACCCTCTCACCTCCTCCCTCTCTCCTATTTCTCTCAACCACCATTTATTTTTTCAGAGACCGACCTTTCTTTCTTTTGTAAGACTTTTATGCCCTTGCAAGCTTTAGCGTATTAAACGAAACTGTTCACAAAGCGACCTGACCTGTTTTGTCTTTTCGTTCTTAATGTCTGTTTTTGTTAAAATTTATATTCTTTTCCTAAAATTTTTCATAGAGTTGTTAAGATTGACCAAAATAATTGGATTAAATAAGGAAAGCAAAAAAAAAGAAAAAAAAAGGCAAATAACGGACTTCTTTTTTCTTACTCCCACGTGGGAACTGAGAACCAAAGGTCATAGACTTAATTATCTTCAAATTTTCTTTTTTTAATGGTAAAAACGATTTTAAAATATTAAATAAGTACTAAAAAGAATATTTTTAATATCTATTAAATATTATAAAAATAATAAAAATTTGATAATAAAATAAAGTGATACTATAATGAGAATTCTTAAAAAAAATTTTTAAGGAGGATTTTTTTATTAAATTAAGTATCTGAAGTTTAAATTAAGTAGTTTTATTAATAATTAAGTAACAATTATAATTACTTAATTTATCATAAAATTAAGTAACTTATCAAAATTACGTAATCGATAGTTAAATTAAGTAACATCTAAAATTAAATAATTTTTAAAATTATAATTAAGTAATCACCCCTTTAAATTAAATAATTTATTTTTTAATTTTTTTTATTACAGTAGCATGCAATAAAGAGCTAAACTATGTATCATTAGAACCACAAGTGTCCTTAGGCCGGCCTGGTTAGACTAGAAACAGTGTTCCCACAAAAATAACCCAAAAGTCAAGCACCAACGACTCGTCGTGAGCATTTATCTATCCTTTCCTTATCGACGACAGCTCGTTCGACATCCCTTCTATGTCCAACCTAGTTTCTGCATGCTTCCTTTGAAGGAACAATTTTGTACTGCCACACAAATGCGGGAAGCTTCACGATTGTCGCTGTCGGTGTGTACTAGGCGAGAAGTAATCGAAACCTTAATAGCCAGAACAAGAAATTTTGGAGAAGCAATTAAACTCAGAATTGACTATGCCCTCCAAAATACGTGCATGGGCCAACACACATATGTCAATTTAACTCATTTTCTCAGTAAGTTTAAGCAGCATTGGCTTGTAATTAAGCAGCACATAAAACTCAATTTTTTCCTTCTTAATCAAGAAAGCTATGGCCAATAATGGCGCTTGATTAGTCCAAAGTTCCTAAAACCTCGATCTCTAAAATCTCGGAGTTGCTATAAGGATTTAAACAACGTGGCGCATGATACACTTACCATAAAAAAAAAAGTATAGTAACTTTTTTAATTTATTTTTTAATACGCTCTTCATCTGCAACTCTACTATTTTCTCATTTTCTCAAAAATTCTTTTTAAAATTTTAACACACATATTAAAAAAATAATTAAATTATATTAATTATAGTGATAATTTATTATATTATTTTTATTTATTTTAATAAAAATAATTAAAATATAATTATTTAAGTAATTTAATAAAAAAAATAAATATAAAAAATATTTTTTAAAAATTTTATCAAATATTATTTATTTTAATAAAAAATAATTTATCTAAAAAAGCAATCAAAGTAAGGAGAGAGTACTATTGTGAAATGCCGAGTCTGCCTCTTTGGTGCTTGTCGCCAATTTTGTGCTGCTGTTGTTTTGGGAGACATCGAAGTCTTGGTTAAGGAATTTAGGAGATGGACACATACTATAAGGGATTGGAAGCTCTCAAGGATAAACAAGGAGAATATATTTTTAATGGGTTTCTAGTTGGTTTGAGGGTTCTTCTTATCGATGATGATCGGACTTGTCTCATGATATTACAAAAGATGCTCAAGAGGTGCCGGTACCAAGATCAAAAACCCAGCTTTTAAATTCTACTTCTATTGCGTAAAGCTCTCCATTTACAATTCTCTATCTCTCTCCCTCTTTTTTTTCCCCTTGTTTTTTTTGAAAATATTCACAATTCTGTCTTTTATCTAATTGAGTCGGACAAAAATTCGGACGCACATTCTCTAAGTCAACTTAAAGAATTCTAGTTGATTTAATGCTCATGTTCGATTTTAAATTCCAACTTTTAGTTATTTGTTTTGGTTGCCTTCAAATAGATCAAACCGGTCAAAACTCTAAACAGATGATTAATGGAAGATAAAAAAGAGGTACAGAGACAGACCTCTAACAGACACAGACCTCTAAGGCGTGATCGTATTCGCGGTACCTGCGGAGCTCCCTGATGCAACGAATAAGCTCCATCTTCGTAACGCCTCTCCCTTCCATTATGTAATCATTTCACTTTTTTGTCACCGTCTCTCCCGTCGCATTCAGGCCCGACAATCTCCGATACAGACCATCCTTGTTCACTGTCCCCTCGGCCACCGCCTCTGCCGCTGTGAAGAGTTGTCTCACCAGCCATGAACCGGTGAAGAGCAATCGAGTCCGGCTGTCATTCATCTTCTTCGGGTTCACTGTGTGATTCCTCTCGGTTTCTATCAAATTTATTTATGAGGAAATGGGTTTTGTTAGGGTGTTGCACAAAAGAAAATATATATATAAAAAAATCCTCGAAACGCTCAGTCATTTGAAATTGGGCCATATTTTTGCACGGCTCGTTGTTGCCTTGTTGGAGTTTGTGCACAACAAATTCAAACGAACGACCGGTCGTCCAAAATGAAATTTTGGATTCCTCACAAGGCGTTGAGCTACTCCACTACACTAAATCTACAAAGGGCACACTGCATCAAGCAAGTTCCCGAGCTCATTACTTATTTCTATGCCATCTTCCAATCTCCGATGCATTTTCGGAGCTGAACTGCCAGCAGCTATGTAAGTCTTAAGCAACAGAATGTAAGCATTGGTATCAAGTAGATTAGCATCCTTCAAGATCTTGCAGAAATTCTCAGCACCATCAGCGTCTCTCTTTCTCAAAATAATCGTAAAATGCCCTTACGGTCTTCTCCCCTGGCTACCACTTTCGATTTTCTTTGATTTCAGAAAACAATGCTTTCAGGTGATTAAAAGCCAAATGTAACTGATCGTTCCTCAAGTAGAAGACCATGAACATCTCCCTAGCCTTGAAGAAAGGACCTTTATGTCTCTTGCGAGCAGCATCAAATATCCGTGTGGCTTCTCCTTCCATTTTGTGCTCTAGGTAGGCTCTTACAGCAATATTTACTAGTCTGATGTCATAACTGGCACAGCTTGACTACCATTCTATGTAGCATTTCGTTAGAGCCTCAATATTTTTTAATCTAGCAAGAGCCTGAAACATGACAAGGTAACTCCCATTAATGGTAACACGGAAGTTGGCCTTCAGGGAATCCCACAGTTAACCTGATTCAGGTTAGATTTAGCAGCATATAGGCTGATCAGGAGATGGTAAGCCTCACGGTCTTGGAGTCCCATAATTACCTCAGCCTCTTTAAGCGCAGATTCAGCCTTCTCAAAAAGACCTGCAATCACGTAGTATACGGCCAGGTTACTGTATATAGACCAATCGATTTTACCCTGATCATTTCTTTTCATCTCATCTAAAACTCTCTCTGCTCCTTCAAAACCATGTAAACGTGCACAGCTCTGCATCCACATTTTATAAGTGGAGGCATCAGGCGAGATAATTTTCTGCTTCATCTCCAGGACAAAGGCAAGCGCCTTCTTGGGTTGGTTCAATTTCAAATGCAGATTCACGAGATTGTTGAATGGCAGTGCAGTGGTAAGAATATTCATCTCATCCATTTTTTTGAAAAGATCCAAAGCTTTATCGGCCATAAGTTCATTGCAATAACAGTTGAGAAGAGCACCGTGAGTGAACTTATTCTTAGTGATTTCTGGAAGGCCGCTGAAGTAATTCTCAGCAGCAGCTGCGCCTTTGGTTTTTGCTATAAGATCTAATCGTACTGCATAATCAGCAAAGGAATAATACATTTTCCTCTTCTCCATCCACTCCATTATCTGCACCATTAATAAAAAACAATAGAAATCATATCACTCAAAATAAGAGCTTTACTCAGAACACAAAAATGTCTATTTTGGGCATTCACAATCAAATATAAAGATCAAAAACCCAACTCATAAATTCTACTACTATTGTGTAAGGCCTATCCTTCTTCTTTCTTTTTTTTTTCTTTTGCTTGAAAACATTCACAATTCTGTCTTTTAGCTAATTGCCTCGGACAAAAATTCGGACGCACAGTCTCTAAGCAACTTAAAGAATTTTAGTTAATTTAATGCTCAAGTTCGATTTTAAATTCCAACTTTTAATTAGTATTTGTTTTGGTTGCCATCAAATAGATCAAACCGGTCAAAACTCTAGACAGATCAAAAATGGAAAAGATAAAAAAGAGGGACAGACACAGTACAGACCTCTAAGGCGTGATCGTACTCGCTGTACCTGCGGCGCTTCCTCATGCAACGAATAAGCTCCATCTTCGTAACGCCTCTCCCTTCCATTATGTACTCATTTAACTTTTTTGTCACCGTCTCTCCCGTCGCATTCAGGCCCGACAACCTCCGATACAGACTATCCTTGTTCAATGTCCCATCTGCCACCACCTCCGCCGCCATGAAGAGGTGTCTGACCAGCCATGAACCGGTGAAGAGCAATTGAGTCCGGCTATTATTCATCTTCTTCGGGTTCACTGTGTGTTTCCTCTCTGTTTCTATCAAAAATTTTTAATTTAGCAAGAGCCTGAAACATGACAAGGTAACTCCCATTAATGGTAACGCGGAAGTTTGCCCTTCAGGGAATCCCACACTCGATTAACCTCATTCAGGTTAGATGTAGTAGCATATAGGCTGATCAGGAAATGGTAAGCCTCACGGTCTCGTGGTCCAATTATTAACTCAGCTTCTTTACGCGCAGATTCAGCTTTCTCAAAAAGACCAGCATTCACGTAGAATACGGCCAGGTTACTGTACATAGACCAATCGATTTTACCCTGATCATTCCTTTTCATCTCATCGAAAACTCTCTCTGCCCCTTCAAAACCATTTAAACGTGCACAGCTCTGCATCCACATTTTGTAAATGAAGGCATCGGGCGAGATATTTTTCTGCTTCATCTCCTGGACAAAGGCAAATGTCTTCTCGGGTTGGTTCAATTTCAAATGCAGATTCATGAGATTGTTGAATGGCAGGGCAGTGGAAAGAAAATCCATCTCATCCATTTTTTTGAAAAGGTCCAAAGCCTTATCAGACATAAGTTCATTGCAATAATAGTTGAGAAGAGCACTGTAAGTCGATCGATTCCTTGCAGATTCTGGAAGACCGCTGAAGTAGTCCTCAGCATCAGCTACGCCTTTGGTTTTAGCTATAAGATCTAATCGTACTGCATGATCAGAATAGGAATAATACATTTTCCTCTTCTCCATCCACTCCATTATCTGCACCATTAAGAAAAAACAATAGAAATCATATCACTCAAAATCAGACCTTTACTCGGAACACAAAAATGTCTATTTTGGGCATTCACACTCAAGCATAAAGATCAAAAACCCAACTCTTAAATTCTACTTCTATTGCGTAAAGCTTCTCCATTTGCAATTCTCTTTGTCTCCCTCTTTTTTTTTTTCCTTTTTTTTTTGAAAACATTCACAATTCTATCTTTTAGCTAATTGACTCGGGCAAAAATTCTGGCGCACAGTCTCTAAGTCAACTTAAAGAATTTTAGTTGACTTAATGCTCAAGTTCGATTTTAAATTCCAACTTTTAATTATCTGTTTTGGTTGCCTTCAAATAGATCAAAGCGGTCAACACTCTTAACAGATGACAAATGGAAGAATAAAAAAGAGGGACAGACACAGACCTCTAAGGCGTGATCGTACTCGCGATGCCTGCGGCGCTCCCTGATGCAACGAATAAGCTCGATCTTCGTAACGCCTCTCCCTTCCATTATGTACTCATTTAACTTGTTTGTCACCGTCTCACCCGTCGCATACAGGCCCGACAACCTCCGATACAGACTATCCTTGTTCACTGTCCCATTGGCCACCGCCTCCGCCGCCATGAAGAGGTGTCTCACCAGCCATGAACCGGTGAAGAGCAATCGAGTCCGGCTCTTATTCATCTTCTTCGGGAATTTTATTATGTCAGGAAATGGGTTTTGTTAGGGTTTTGCACAAATGAAAATAAAAACAAAATCCCCGAAACGCTCAGTCATTTGAAATTGGGCCATATTTTTGCACGACGCGTTGTTGGAGTTTGTGTACAATAGATTCACGCGAACGACCGGTCGTCCAAAATGAAATTTCACATTCCTCAACCTGTTATAAACCATAAAGAGGGTGATTTTGTTGGCGACCACATCCCGAGTGGTATTTTTTGTTTCTTTTTTTTGACACACATGCTTCTCTTTGCTCTTCAATTGTTCTTTTCCCTTTTCTCTTTCATTAAAAGATCACCAAATCAATTCACAAGGAAATATGTTGGGAATTTGATTGGCATAGGAAGCAAGAGTTAAATTTGTCACCCACATTTGGATACAATTTGGGTAAGCTACATCGAGCAGGAAGCACTGATCTAGTCTACACTAAATTTGCTAACTCTGTCAAGCAACCTCTCAAGCTCATCACTTATTTCCACGCCATCTTCTTCCAGTCTATGACGCATTCCCGGAGCTGGACGGCCTGCTGCTATGTAAGTCTTAAGTGAGTGAGTGTAACCATTGGTATCAAGTAGATCAATATGCTTCAAAATCTTGCCAAACTTCTCAGCACTATTAACGTTTTTCTGTTTCTCAAAAATAACAGAGAAATGCTCTCACCATTTCTTTCCTTGGCCGCCAATTCCTATTTTCTTCAGAAAAAAGCTGCTTGGAGGTGATTCAGAGCCAAATCCAACTTATAATTCATAACCACGACTGATTTTTTTTTGGACGAGCCTTTAATTCCTATAGGAAGAGGCTATTACAACTGGCTGCAGGAGAATTCGAACCCGGAATGCACGGCATCACCGGGGAACCCCACCGGCTGATCTAGCAGCCATCCGCAACGACGACTGATTTTGGATCTTCAACATATGTGATCTTTTCATTAAAAAAAAATCCGCGTCAACGACAACGCGTGTGAAAAGTGAAAAATTACACGGCATGACGTAAGAATTCGTTGTGTCGCACAACATCAAAGGCTGTAGTTCACTGATTATTTTTTTCACTCCAGTGGATAGAGGCATTGCAGAATTGAAAGGCTGAAATGAAGCCGCAGGCTCTTCTTCTCCGACCGCTCTGGATCACTCCTCCATCTCCAACACGTTCTCCCTCTCTGCAACTCCATAGCCGCATCTTTCGCGCCTCCTGCTCCTCGCTTCCATCCGGTCCTGTTCGCTTCTTCCAATTCAGTCCTCTTTTTTTCTTTTTAATTTTCATTTACATATTTTGCCGATGAAGTCTCTTTAACTATAATTATTTGGAAAACTACTGCCTCAGGTAAAAGCACAAGTAGCGGGTGCGCTGTCCGAATACAAGCCAGGGCCATTGGATGACGTGTTCCTGTCTCTTTTCCGGAACAAAATGGCAAAGGCAAGTTTATTATCTGCTTCTTGTTTTATGCAAAAAGATAAATTCTAACAAAGTTTGCGTATAAAAGTACTGAAGTAGTTCATTAACAGGAGGTACGACCAGAGATGCTACGGTAAATTTCGTTTATTTCTTTCTTTTCTTTTTCTCTCTCTTTTTTTTTTCATCATAGTACAGAGCAATTGAATGCTGAGTTGGAACACTCAAAGGCCAACTCCATCCGGCCATAAGTTTAGCCGAAAACGCAAAATTGGTGCTGGGATGTGCTCTCCAACCCAGCACCAGTTTTGCATCTTTTTTGCATCGTGCATGTGGCGTGGCATTCTAGCAACGTCATTTTTTTTCATCTTATTCTTATTTTATCAAATCATATAATTAATTTTGTTTAAAAAATAATTAAAAAAAAATTAAGTTTGTATTTAGTTTGTAAAAAAATAATAGTAAAAAATATGATTTAGAAATAATATTGAGAGTATTTTGTTGTAGAGTTAGAAATATAGTTATAGGTTAGTGAATGCTTTTACTGTAGATTTTTTAGATAAATTGCTGTAAAATAAAATTTTGGATTGAAGATGAACTAATTCTGGGGGTTGAGGGGCACTGCAGTTTCGGATTCTAAGGTCTTTGTTTCCTCCACTTTTGTTGGAACTGTACAAGATGCTTATATCACCTCTTGCAGGAGGAAAAGTAGCTGCTGCCATGGTTGGTGAGTAGGTTTTGTTTAGCCCTTCATAAGCTTTAATTAGTAATGCCTGGTGGGTTCTGTTCTGAGTGTTAACTGTTGTGTGAAGCAAGGGTGACTGTACTCACTTGTCAATGGCTTCTGGGTACCCGCGTCGTTAACTCTGTTGAACTTCCTGATGGAACCTTTTTCCAGAGTGGAGTAAGTAATCCAGACTGAATCTCTCTGTTTCTGGTTAAGTTTGATATAAATGATGAACTTTATTGTTTTAAGTTGGTTTGGCCTCTGTTTTGTAGGTGTTTGTAGAAAAATGCAAGTACTTAGAAGAAAGTAAATGTGTAGGAATTTGTATCAACACTTGTAAATTACCAACTCAGGTAAATGGCCCCTACATGGCATAACTGCATTTTGAGTTGCATTTTTTACTCACTTTGTTGCTACTTTCAATTTGATATGTCAGACTTTCTTCAGCGACTACATGGGAGTCCCTTTACTCATGGAACCAAACTTCACTGATTATAGTTGTCAGGTATCATAAAATCTGTTAACTAAGATTGAAGGTTACAACAGGAAAGATCATTAAATCAAGTGCACTTACTTTGCTTTGATTCTGTGGAGCAGTTTAAGTTTGGCGTTACTCCTCCATTGCCTGAAGATGACAGCACTCTGAAGGAACCATGCCTGGACATATGCCCTGTCGCAGGTCGAAGACAGGAATTCGGCCCAAACATCCACACAGTCCAATGCCCGAAGGCATAGATCCCCAATGTTTTCTTCACCATGTATATCCACGATTAACTTCTCCTTGTATTGCAACACTTGAAGTGTATCACACAAATATTCAAATCCAAGAGAGGAAACTTTATTGCAACAAGTACTGCCCCAATATTGTAAACACCTTCCATAGCAGAGTTCAGTGTATACTTCATCAAGCACGGCATAAATGCAGAACATGATATACCCATAAGAACACCTGAAACAATCCATTGCTGCTGTGGGGCAGATATTAACTAAATTGCAGTAGACAAAGTTGGGAAATATAACCAAAAAAAAAAAGAAAGGAAAAGAAAAAGACTGGGAGAACTTCAAATCAGAAGTAAAATTCTTGGAGTTGTTACTATAGCCGAAGTAGTCACTGCCAATAATGTTTCTGAAATAACTTAAAACTAACATGAATCAAACGGAACAAACCAATTCTGGCTAATCTACAAAAATGCTCGCTCTGAGCTAATTACAAAACTGTTTTTGTAGCTTAGGCCCCTCTCAACAGACTCCTATCCCCAAATGAAAAATCAGAGAAGGGGAAAAAAAAACTAACTAGTTCACTGAGAAATTCTAAGCAATATCATCTAAAGTACCCTTCTATCCAACATAATTTGAAGGGGGGAAATCATGATGGTTATATGCAGCAAATGTGTAATTCTATGAACTAAAGAATCAAGTATGATATCATACACAGTTAAGAACAACATATTTGGATCATGTCGAAACACATTAAGCATGAACATCATACAGACGACAACTTCCAAGTTGCATCCTAGA
>CAODLS010742733.1:0-19022 GCA_948243855.1 Flueggea neowawraea
CCATGTCCATGATCAGTAAAACATGATTATCCCTCAAAACACATACTAGTCTTACTTCATTATCATTCTCATGATAATGAATGACCCAGGAAAATTTAGAATAGTATTCTTTCACTTTAAGGTTTTACTATCAAGTCACACACTTGATGACATAAGGAAAAACTAACTATTCATGGATATTTTTATCAAGTTACAAAAATATAGAAAATAACAAGATAATAAAATGAAATGCCTCATATATTAATAAGGAAACATAAATGATAATGTTCATACGATTGGGCTAGTGCATATCACTAACAATGACAAGAAGGGTGAGAACTTGGAGGGAAAAAGTGGCTAGTCAAGAAGAGATCAAACCTTATGTCCCTCCCATTCCATTTCCCCAAAGACTTAGAAAGCACACCAAAGATGCTAATTTCGTGAAGTTCCTTCAGATGTTCAAGAAGTTGGAGTTGAACATACCCTTTTTGGAGGCTATTGCTTGAATGCCTAACTATGCTAAGTTTTTCAAAGAGGTGGTGGCCAACAAGAAGAATTTGGAGGAGTATTCTATGGTAGCACTTAACGAGGAGTGTAGTGCAATGCAGTGATATTGAACAAATACCCTTCAAAGGTCAAAGATCTGGGAAGCTTTACAATTCCATGCACCTTTGGTAATTTGGAGAATGTTCAATCATTATGTGATTTAGGTGCTTTAGTCAACCTAATACCCTCATTTGTCTACTCTAGGGATTAGCACATTAACTTCTACTAATATGATCCTCCAACTAGCGGATAGAACCACTTGGCAACCACTTGGACTTGTGGAGAATCTTTTGGTCAAGGTTGGAAAATTTTTCTTTCCCGCCGATTTCTATGTGTTGGACATGAATGATGCTTATGATACCCCATCATCCTTAGGAGACCCTTTTTGGCTATCGGAGGAGTTGTGATTGATTTGAGCAAGGGGAGCCTATCTTTTAATGTGGAAAAGAAAGTTGAGGAGTTCAATCTATGCGAGAATGTGCACCCCCCCTTTGCTTCATGATGATGGCAACAAAGCACCCACTTTGGAGACATGTTGCATGCTATCTAGCTCTCCACCTTTGCCTTCGATTGGTGGAACTCGAGGTGAGGAAGAACCAAGTGCTAAAGGCAGTGGGAATCCAAGGAAACACAAGCTTGACAAGCCACCAAATTCATTTGAGAGCATGGACAAAAGAAGGTTTGCAAGCAAAATTGCTACATCAAAAGGACAAGAGAGTTATTGCATCTCTAAGGGTAAGTTCATTCAAGGACAAAAGGCATATTACTTTCTACCCAAAAATCACTTTCTTTATAACCCTCATATTCCAATATGTGGCCCCTTTACAATTTCTAAAATTCATGCATGTGGTGCCATTGATATTATGCTTAATGATCACAAACCAATTAAAGTTTATGGCAAAAGATTGAGACCTATAAAGGAGCAACTCATGAGGACTATTTGGAGTCCCAAATAGATCCAACCTCTACGTCCAAAATGACATTAAACTACCTCACGTCTGCAATGACGTTAAACTACCTCACGTCCGTAATGACGTTAAACTATGAGTATCCTTTAGTTTATACTTTTATGTTTTTCTTGCATTCAATAAAGGAGTGGTGTATACCATCCTTTTCATGATCACATGCCCTTTATTTATGTTTATACATTTGTGTTCACTAAACTTTCTTGTCTTGTGCTTAAAAGTTTAACTAATGCATGCAAGGAGAAGGCAAGCACAAGGAGTCACCAATGAAGAATAGAGAAGCATCTCTAAACCCTTCTTTTAAATTTTGTGTTTCATTCGCATGATTTGAACTTGTCCCCTTTGTTTTTGTTGCTTGTGTAGCATGATCAAGACTTATATTTATTGAACATTGGGGACAATGTTCAAAATAAGTGTGGGGGATGGGCTTAGTTTGAATTGTTTTGGGTATTGCTTGATTTTTTCTTATTTGACTTGATCCTTGCTTGATTTGTGCTTATTTGAATTTATCCTTGCTTGATTTGTGCTTGATTTTCATCAAAATTTTCAAAAAAAACATTAAAATCATTATGGATGCCTTGGGATTGGACTTGTTGGAGCAAGCTTGCAGTATTTAAGTATGTTTTTAACTTGCTTAATTGATGAGGCCTTGCTATTTGTTAATCTTTTGAACCAAAACTTGGCATTCTTAGGCTACAAGGTTAAGAGTTATTTTATCAATAATTTTAGTCTATTTATTGGTAGCATGATAATAAGCTTTCAAAGTCTTCACTAAATGATTTTGCTTGAATGGATTAAATTGTGTAAGAGTGGGCTTGGTTTACAAGTTGACAAGTGCATGCATTAATGCTTAAATTTTAAGAAATACTTTTGAGGGTGAACCTAAACAAGGTAGAAGTGCATAGGTTCCCCACCTCGAGGTGGAAATGATAAGTACCCTCATTGACAAAATAATAAGTGAAACTATAGGGATCCTTAATTCACTCACTTGTTTGTAGCATCCAATGATAAAGTGCAAGTTCAAAGTTAAATCAAATGAAGCACTTATGTTATAAATGAATGAAAATGCCAAGCCTACTCACAACTAAGAAAATATGTGTGTTAATTTTATCTTTTAGCATTGAAGAATATCATCTTAGGAGATGTCAATAGGCTAGGGGATTTGATCCTTGAACTCTTGAAATTGTCGCTTATGAATATCAATGTTTGGTTTGTGAGATTAATGCATAACATAGTGTCCTCTTTTGATCATGTTACTAGCATATTTGCATAGTGCAAGAATTTTTCACCTTGTTCAATTCATTTTGTGTCCTTACCCTAAGTATTGAAATGGTTTGCTTGAGGACAAGCAAATGATTAAGTGTGGGGAGTTTGATCTATGCTATATTTACATGATAAATTAAACAAGAACTCATATGTTTTGTCCTACAAATCATGATTTTATAATGAATTTAATATGATATTTGTGATATTTGTAAGAAGAGAGAAATGTGAAGAAATTGAGTTGGAAATTATGGGCAAAAGATGCAAAGGGGAAAGGCCTTGAACCAACTCAAGAAAACATGAAGAAAATGAATATTTCAAGGTGAAAAGGGGTGTCACGGCCGTGATGTCCAAGTATCACAGCCGTGACAAGCCAAAGAAAAGGGAGCATGAATGTAGAAGGTCATCACAACTGTGACAACCTAGTGTCACGGCCAAGTCTCATGACCATGACATAAAGATTTTGCATCTCCTTCATAGACAAAAATTTGTCACGGCCGTGACACTCACTTGTCACGGTTGTGACACACTAGAAGGCAAGAAAAAAGTCAATTTCGGGAGTAAAAAGCATGTGGGAACCAAGGGCCATTTTGGATCAATATCATGTAGGGCTTTTGTGACTTGATGAAGGGGTATAAATAGTCCTCTTTAGCACATATTTTGAGCATCTTTTACATCACTTCTCATTCTAGGAATTAGGATTTTTACATTTCAAGAAATTTTTTAATTTTTAGAGTAAATCAAGGAGAAGTAACAGGAAATCAAAGACCAAATGCTACTATATTTGGAATTCATCATCAAAGGTTCTTGGGTATTGTTTTCTTTGACTTTTACTCTTTTTTATTGGAATATTTATGATGTTTTTAATGAATTTTAATGTTTTTATGTTTTATTTAACTATGTTGGCTTAAATATTTAGTTGGGGTGTAAATATGTAAGCTAGGGATGATGATTTTGCTATGCTATTGATTGGGTTTGTTGTGTTTGTCAATGTTCTTTATTTATTGCCTTTTGAGTTGGCTTAGTGAGTTGTTTAGTGTGATTATGACTTAGATTGGCCACCTAGGTTGTAGTTTTAGCAATTTTAGTTGATGAATTGAGAGATGAAGAGTAAATAAGACCACAACCATTAAATTTGTAAGGTTTTAAGATAGAGTATTCCTATACCTATAAGGTATTCGATGAAATTATTCATTAGCCTAAAGACCCTAATTAACTTAAGTGAAACCAAGATGACCCTCTTATTTGATGCAAGGATGGCTTAGACGACCTTGAGAGAGGCTCCAATCTAGTTCAGCGAAGAGAACACCCAACCATAGATGCCCTTGCTTTGGCCTAGTTAGATAAGAATCCCGAGCCAAAATCTTGAAGCCCCAATGCCTTTCTTTTATTGATTTTCACACTTTTATTTCTAGTTTTCATTACTTGTGTTGTGTTTTCTTTAAATTACTCAAAAATCCCAAAAACCAAATATGATGTTACTAGCTTTTATTTTATTTTCTGATCACAATTAATTCCCGCTCCCCGAGGGTTCAATACCCAAGGATATAATCATTGCGCACTTGCAAGGCATCGTCAACCGCCTCGTCTGCCACCCCTTGACTTCTTTCTTTGCCTTGTCTAGAGCGACAAATGACGTCGTCCGCCCTCCACTCCTTTCTTTGCCCTAACCTAGTTGCTTGTCTCTCCCCTCTTTCCCTATCAACTCCATCGTTCTCGTGATCCCATATCTCTCTCTTCTCTCTCTATTTGTCTGTCCATCATCGTAACTCTCTCTCTCTTGCTGTCTCCGTTGCAATCTAAAATCTCGAATGACGCTCTTTCTTCACATCCCTCTAGTCTCTTCCTCCTTTTCATCCACGCTCATCCTCGTCGGTTTCCCTCGTGTCACTCTCTCCTCTTTGTCTCTATCTCATTGTGTCTCCTCTTCCTCTGCAATAAGGTTGAAAGCATGCGACCAAATCTGGATTGCTTTAACCGAGCTCAACTCGTTAAACGAGAGAAAGAGAGAGAGAGCTCAACTCGCGAAACTAGATTTGGACATTGGCACTATTGGGCGATGTAAGGCCACAGTGGTGCTAGGGTTCCCAACCCTTTTGCTGCTGTTATGTTTGATTTCGCAAATTTACGAAAATCCATAAGATTTTAACATTTTGTCGTTTCTGTATAAATTTGTAAATAATTTTATGAGTTTTTAATTCTATGCTAATTTTCATAAGCTTGTTTAATTTGAAATTTTAAAAAAAATCTATGAAAAAAGTCTTTAATTTGTTTTAATTTTATGACTTTGTTGATGTTTTTTAATTGTATTGATTTTGTGCAGAGACGACTACATGTGGATATATTTTGGATACATGTGGATATATTTTAGAGACGTGATTACATTTGGAGACCTTTTGTAAACCAGTGAATATCAATTAATTTTTGCTAAATAAAATAAAAAAATTAACATTATAAACATAATTAAACTTAATTTAAGAAATATATATTACACAAAATTTGCTCACAGGGGTTGGGTCTGGCGGCTGAGGCTTCATTCTTCCCTAGCGGGTCCATGTTTGAATCCTACCCCCTGGGGGAGGGAAGGGGTAAAACCCCACTTTGGCTTTGGCCACCCCCTCCCTTTATATATATATATATATATATTATTAAATTAATTTTTTTGTAAAAAATTGTGAAATTTAAAAATTTTTGAATATTTCTAAAAATAATCTAAATTAAACTAAACTTCTTAAAAAATACTAGTAAACTCTCTTCTAGATACGTTTGAAGACATATGGAGACTCTAAGAAAAAATTGTAAAATTATATAAATAATTTGTAATCTGGAGACATAAAATTGTGGTTTGAAAATATTTGGATATATTTGAAGACATTCTGATATATTTGGAGATAACCATAGATATTCTGAAAGATCATATTTTTTCTCTCTTAAAATTTTTTTTTTGCAAAAAAAATGAATTTCTCGCGAAAATATCACGATTTACCGTAAAAATGACATTGATCAAATTCAGTTTGTTTTGTATGGTATTTTTTTATATATTTGAAAACTTGGGTAGCATTTATTAAAATTTTAATTTTAATTTATTATAAATATTAAATTTTCCCAAAGTTTTCTGCAAGGAGTGGGCCTAAGTCTTTTGGGTTTTTATCAGCTGCGGAAAAAAGATTTTGGTTGATTCGGAAGTATTGTACGTTGCAACACACAAATAAAGTTGGAGCGGAAAATTGTGTGCTTCTTTGCTCTGATGCTATCACCGTCTTTCCAATCTATAAAAGAGCGGAAAATAATGGTCTCTCATCGACCCATTTCTCCCTTTTCTGTTGTTTCTTGTTTAGAAACACAGAAACTCCAAATGTCCTTCTCTACTTTTCCCATTCTTTTTCACGCATCTGTCAAAACAAAACAGATCAAAGAAGGAAATTCACTTCCAATCGGAAAGAACAAGTTGTTTTGTTATGGCTGCCCCCAAAAGATTCGTTCATTTCCCATCTCACCTCCCACATTTCACCGTCACAATGAAATCAACAAATATTAAAGGATATAAGATAGCGATACCAATACTAATTCAAGTAGGGCTATTCGACAATAATATTATTTATATTACAGAAGCATCAAATTTACATATTGTTATATAATTCAAGAATATTTATAAAAAGAAGGTTTTCCAAATAATTTTAATCGATGTCACTTAATAAAAAAATAATTTTAAATCATAGCGTGTTATATTGTGAAACCATTGTTAAATCATGCAGAAGAATTTAATAAAATAATGTAATAAACTATAAAATATAATCCTGCCCTTTGCACTTTGAGATATAAGAATGACGCAATAAAAAGCCATCTATTATTAAAAAAATAGAATTATAAGATTCTTACTAAATTTCATTTAACGACTCATTAAAATATATTTAAAAATTCAAAAATCTTCGATAGCACAACATTTGTTTGATAACCTCCAGTCATTCTATGTGGGATTGTGCAGGACTTATGTAAATTTATTCATAAATAATGCAATGTAAGGGTGAGTGACCATATATTGAAGACTACTTCCTATTATTTGAAATAGTGTGTGATCAATGAATACAGTAGGAGTTGTGGAGGAAGCCACTTCAGATTTGATAATTGGTGTAGCAATAAAGTTGAACTATCAGGCTCCTTTTATTAGAGAAGATTAGAGATATACTTTGTTTGGGTCAAATAAAGTCCTATCTCCATTCGCGATACTTTTGTGTCAGAAAAATAGTGTAGGTGACTGAGATCTTTAATAAGAAAGTAATCATATTGCTTTTGAAATGATGTCAATAACCATATTATTATTGTTGCCACTGATGATTATACCACCGACATGAACAAGATAGTAAATTTGGTCAAAATCGTGATAATAAATAAATAAGGACCCATAAATTTCAAAACCATTAAAAACCCAAATCATCAAGAGTTGATCCAATCTTGTGAATCATAAACTAATTTTGAAAGAACACAAACATGATAAATAAACTATGGATCAACAAACCCCAATAGTTGTCCCATAAATAGCAGTTTAATAAGGTTGCCAAGGAAATGTACATTTTAGAGGTGTAATTGTTTGATAACCCAATTATTGCACACTGAGAGTAGCAACCAAGTAGTTGTGGGATTTACAATTACACTACTAGGTTTTTGATAAAATCCTTGAGTGACGAAGCAAGCTTTATGGAGCGATACTCCATTAGGATTCAATTTAATGTTATAAACTCGTGTATAACCAACGTATATAATTTACTGCACAATTACTAGGGACAAGTGTCAATATGTGACTAAAATTTAATGCATCAATTTTTTTCTCACATGGCATCTTTCCATACTTTCTTTTTACAAGCTTGTGTATTGGCCGTTGGTTTACCAACACTATCATCGTGTTTAATCAAAAGGGTTGTTGTAAAGGTTAAATGAGATGAAAAGTTTTGCGCTTTTATCAATTAATTTTAGAGTGACAAGAATTGGGTAAGTGTTTATGACTTTCAATATTGGATGTGAGAGGACGTATTAGATGGTGAGTATTAAAGAAAAAACAAAAAGTCGATGTCACGACCCGTTTTCGGACCATGACCGGCGTACTGAGAAAATTGTCTAATAAAGTCCGACACATCTCGCACAAGTCTCAGAAATTCTACCCAAATTCATATTCTGATTTATTGAATAATATTTAAAAAAAACCCAAAACCTCATTTAATAAGATAAAACATTTATAATATCAAATACAGAAAACATATCAAAATAAAATCATTTGGATTCATTGTATTATCAAAAACAAAAACATAAACCCGGTGTGGAGCATCTAGCAAACATACAGACTGGAGTCCGATCAAAGGACACTTATTGCCAAATTGGACTTCTCACTGAGCGCTGACGATTTGATAAAACCAAACTCCGATTAACCTGAAAAATGTTAAGGGGAGAGGGTGAGAAAACTCAGTGAGGGATGACACCTCAGAATGCCTCTAGGACCTTACACAAACAATTTTGAAAACAGTTCGAAAATACCACATGCAGGTATAGTTAAATATATATATATGCACGCTATGTAAGTAGTAGAGTATAAAAAACCCATTTCAAAACTGTTCGTAAACAAAGCATATAACATGCATGCATACATTTAGGAACTGAGTAAAATCTTTCAAAAACATTTTCAAGCTTTATCAAAGCTAGCATATATTCAAAAGAAAAGTGAAATCCTTCAAAAACCTTTTTAGTTTTATCAAAAATTCCAAAATGGAAGTCAAAACCTTTTTAACTCATTAGAAATTCCAAAAGCAAAAGTCAAAAACCTTTTAAATTATCAAAATTCCAAAAGCAAAGGTTTTCCACATAGGCACAGAATATAGCTGTCAAGGTGAGTAAGATCGTGCAGGCGAGTATAGCCACTAAGGCAAGTATAGCCACTAAAGCAGGCATAACCACTAAGGCATTGAGTACCCACTAAGGCGAATAGTATATCCATTAAGGTTGTATTTAATAAAAGTTCAGAGCAGAACTAGAGTAATATTGTCATTAAGGCCATATCAAAGTAGTATTTCAAAACAAATGAATATAGAATAATATATTTCAAAATTAGAGGAAAACATTTCGCAAACGAACAGTATGCAAAGAACAAACATTTACAAAAACAAAATTTCAGAATTTACTTTAGAAGTGTACCAAAGAAATATAATGTAATACCCGTACTATTCTAATCTGAATATTGTAGCATTCCGTGAGGTTTCAAGTGATTTTGGATGAGGGGAACCTCGATTTTTGAGTTGAGAATCGCTTGGATGCAATTTGCGTGCGTAGTGCATGCTGAAGATCATTTACGTGCGTTGAGAGAGGTTATACGCACGTTGATTGACGTTTGAGATGGACTGTGAACGTGTTTAAACACGTCTACGTGTGTTGGTAAGCTCTGAGCGCGTTGAACATCATTTGGACATGAGTCGTGGGTGAGTTGAAGGTTCTACGTGCATTGCATAAGGTGGAACGTACGTTGATTTTGGATCTGAGAATGAGGGATCACCAGATCTACCGTCTACACGCGTTGTGGATGATATAACGTGTGTAGAAGAGAGAACTACGTGTGTAGAAGAGATATTGCGCACGTAGATGTGCCTTTTCTGAGTGGTTTTAAGTGAAACGTTGAGTGTCGTTTTCATGGGTCTATAAATACCCCCACCTACCGTTCTTTCGGCCATAACTCACTCCAACCACCAGATCACACTCTCATTTAATTCTCTATGTCTCTCTTCTCTTCTCTTTGCTTCCACTCTGGTTTGTAAGGTAAGAATCACTCTTTAATCCCTTCTTTTCCCGTTTTGTTCACGATTTGAGCATCAAGGGTTTTTGGGTCGAAATGGGTGATTCGTCTGATTTTTGTTTTCTATTGGAAGAGAGTTTGGATACGTTAGATTATGGACGTTAAAGGGTGGATTCATAAGATTTAGCTATAGTTTTGATGAGTCTTGGTGTTTATCTGATATGTGTCTGTTTGAACTAGGGTTCCGGATTTTTATGATTTCCTTGCTTGATCTGGAGCTGTTTCTACTAAATCTTGATGGATTAGAATTACAAATACTTGATTCATGTTTGGTTTTGGAAGATTTGATGAGTTGGGTATATGGATTAAGGTTAGGACGGATTTTCGTGATTTTTGAGGGAAATAGAGTTATTTTTTATGATCTAAGTATGGACTCATGTTCCTGAGATTAAGATTCACCATTGTGGGTGTTTAGATCCAGTTTCTATCAGTTGAATCAAAATTTGGGCTATTTGTGTAATTTTCCCATAAGGACTAGATGAGATATTTGTCATCTAGGGGCCAAAATGTGATGTGGCATATTTGGGTATGGAAATGTGTTTTGGGTGTCTGAGTTGTATATGCATGTGCATGTGTTTTGGTACAACCACAGTACCAGTGTCTCATTCATTATTGTTTCTGATAATTTACTTTAGCTTCATGCCCCTGTCAGTAGGATCAACCACCTGTCGTGGTACCGGGTCCTAGAGCTTGGACATCTAGGTGAGTGGATGGCAGCTTCAGACACACAGGCTGTGTCTCAAAACTGTTATAGTTTTTGATATGTCTAACACATATTTTAAACCTGACTAATCTAAGGATTGGTTAATTAAATAATTTGATTATGTGGATAAATATTCACCACTTTGTTTTTGAAAATTTACGTCCGTATATATATGTGTGTGTGTGTGTGATTGTGTGTGTGTGTTTTCAACTGTTTTTTTATGCTGAGTGCGTGCTCTGTTTTTGGACATAATAGTTGTTGATTATGAGACGTCTTCGATATGGGGTTCGTAGCCTTTGGTATACCAAGGTATGATATGACTCGGCTATCGGGGTTGACGATAGCCATGTTGTCCCGGCCCGGTACATGATTTGTTATTGGATTAGTGGTAGAGTTAACAATCATTATTGTGGTGGTAGAGTGGCACATACCACACCACGATTGTTACCGGTCCCATAATATGTATACATTGTTTTTGACTATGATACTAGTAGTATCGTTTTTGCCAATGCGCATGTGATTGCTTTGGGTGTAAACATTTTTGAAATATGTTTCTGAAACTATACTATGTATGTATTGTGTATACTTATATATACAACTTTTGTATACCTGCATGTAGTAGTTTTCCAATGGTTTTCAAACCAGTCTTTGTGAGGTACGTATGAGGCAACCTGGATTGTTGTCCCTCACTGGGTCTGAACCCCTCCCCCCCCCCCCCCTCTTTGTTTTTCTGTGTTGCCTTGTTTTCATTTTGTAGGTTGATTTCAACTCGGCAACATTTTGACATCTTCGCCCGGTAAGGCACCGATATTTTTGGTTAGTGGCACCCTTTTGGCCGGGCTACTTCTTTTGATTTAAAGCTCCGCATCGAGATGTTGTTGGCTTACGGATTCTACCTGTTTTGGTTTTTGGGTATTTGGATTTGCGATTGGTCTTACTTAATCTCCTAAACATGAATCCAACCTACATTTCAACAAATAAACACAAAATCACCATGAAAATTCAATTTGAAATTCAGATTTCTATGGCACCGTTAATAAACAACATAAATTCTTCAATTCCCACTTAGATTCATGTTTTCCCAAGGCCCTCATACCTAAATATAACAAAAACAACCTCTAATCTAGCCGGGAATTGAAGCAAAACTGAACCCTAGCTTCATTCAAACCCTATTTTCGTTCAACTTTCCTATCAAAGAAAATGCACAAAATGGAAGAACAATTCAAGAATAAGTGATGGTGTACCTCCAAAATGGAAGAGGAATGGATTGAGGGAAAGGGGAGTCAGATTTGGGACAGTTTTGGAGTGAAAAACCATGAGGAAGATGAGGAATGATGAAGGGAATTGGGGTTATAAGTGAAACAGATTGAAATGCAGCATTTTGGGGCATTTTTAATGGGCGAAACACGAGTTTCGGACATGAGACACTCATCTCATCGCCCATGATGGTTGAGACGTGTGTTTCTGCCCCTACAAAGGCACAGATCCGAATCTGGGCTGAATCCTCATAAATCGCCTTCTCCCATTCGATCCAAACAAACATAATTGAGATCCAAGGACTTTAAACACTCCAAAACATTTTTCCATTCTCAAAACATCAAAGATTCGGATCAAAATTGACCAGAGTTAAATCGTGCTTGAACAGGATGCTACAGATGATCGATCGGAAATGGGCGGGGATATTACAGTCGAATATACCCTTAACTACCCTCAATTAAATATCTAAATTTAAGTTTGAATTGCTCCGTTATACCACTTCATTTTTTTGCAATATAAGGCAAAGATGTTGAAAAAAAAACAAAAATTCGAATATACTTTTAATTAAAGATCTAAATTTAAGTTTAAATTACACATTATTCCACTTTATTTTTTGCAATATAAGACTACGAGTAGGAATCATAATTTGAATAGGATTAATACATAGTATTATGACAAAATACGGACAATTGTGTCACATTACTAATATGACAAACAATATCAAGATTAACTAAAAAACTAAAGGAGGCATAAAATAAGAGTCGGTTCCGTTGGGAGATTTACGACAACCACAAATCGCTCGTCGTCACTCAATGACCACGACCAAAAAAACTTTGCCGTTGGCCAAAGTGAGCTAACGCATTCAAAGGGTCAGTTGATGTATCATTGAGCAACAAACCATAGTAGCCATTAAATGAGACCACATCATTACGAGCTCCAAGAGCTCAGATAAAGGGACAATAGGCTAGTCCCAAGCCTTAAGTGGTATAGGACAGGAGATCTTCTTTAGAAACTGGACTCCAAAGGGATGCAACCATAGAGATGGCCAAATGAAATTATATTAAGGAAACTTTCAAGATGCTTTCAATAATATAGGATACTAAATATCTTCGAAAACCAGACTCCAAAGGCATGCAAGCTAAACTGCTAGGGCCTTTTCTAGCTGCATGTATATGGAGATAGAATCGTTACCACGTCTAATGTTGAACAACTAATACGTCAACGTACGAACTTGAGCCTTTTACTCAAAAGCACAAGTGGTGGCCAGCCTTTGCCATGCATCAAGAGCTATCTTGACTCCAAAAATTGGGACAATGGGTTCTCAGAAATAGAGCAAATGATTCGACTAATTAAGCACAAGTTGGTCTTTGCGACACCATTCTTGATGAACCAAATTGGCAATACCACCAACCATAGCAGCAGGGGATGGACTTGTTCCATCAACTTGACTTAATAGGTCATACACACAAGAACAAGTACAATTGGTATTTTCCATAACAGATAATTAGAAGAAGTAGGCTTGACAAGTAAAATAACATAGGGAATGAAGAATGAGGCATAGGCAGATGTTGGAATTAGAGCTTGATTTGGTGTCACAATTGGAGATAGAGAGCAATTCATTATTGTCATAGATATATACACAGAATCGGAAAAGAGTTATAACAGAAATAGAATGCGTAATGGAGTAATACAAGAACCGATTGTTTATTTAGATAAGAATACTGGATGTGCGATCCACACAATGCACGAGGTTGTTTTTACAAAATTATCTTACTTGACTATTAACAATTTACGACATTAGATAATTTAATTTATGTTGTATAGGCATATGCGACCAACATCTCTAAATTTTCCAACCACGTCTTCCGATCCATCACCTTTCAATAGTTTCCTGGAAGAAAAAATCGGAAACAAAAAACTACACCCTTACTGAACTCTTAGATCATGAGTGATAGAGCAAAGGTGTGAAGATACATAGTAACTTGTAAATTATAATTGACAAACTTTAATTCAATATTGGTGGAGTATTGATTGTCTCTTTTGATCATTGAAATCACCTTCAGGTGACGTTTATAAAAAGTTTTTAAATTGTACGACTAAATATTTCCAGGCTTGATGTGTTTGATGCTTGATACTAGATGTGTGACCCATACAATGCATAGAGTTGTCTATATAAAATTGTCTTATTTTACCAAAAAATATTTGGAGATGATTATCGAAAAATTATCTTACCTTAACAAATTTGGTTTAGTGTTAGACTCGGAAATGAATCTATTTTCATTTTCAAAACTAAGGCAATGTAAAGTGGATTTGATGGAGTTCCTCCAATGTGTGAGTGCAGTAACAAATTATGTAAATCACTTCAAATACATGTTACATTTTACACAAAGCAAACTCATCAGTGATCACTGCCTACACGTAGCTCTTTATTATCATTATTCAGTTTCAAATCCTTAAGCATGAAGAATTGTAAAGCAGTTTATTGTTTTTTAGTGAAGTTTTTACTCCATTAGAAGCAATTGCATCTTGGTTGTTCTCCTTCAATTTTTGCATATCAGCAAAAACTAATGAATTACTCTAAAAAATAAGTTAACACACGCCCTGTAAAAACAGATGAATTAACCCACAACAAAAATTGACTAACATACACCTCGACACACATATCACAATGGACAACCAACAGAAACCACATAAGTCTAGTGTTAGACCCGAATATTATTCCGGGATATTATGAATCTATTTTTATTTTCTTATAAATATTCCAGATTATAATAAAAACTTGTCTCAAATAAAAAAAAAAACATAAAAATTATGTGAATATAAAGGTCTTTAAAAAAATATTATATAAATTTTGGACTAAAAACTTGGCTACCCACATGACTATCAAATTATAATTTCTGCTCCAATCACTTGTTGTCCAAGCCGAAATAGAGTTAACATTTTACCATTGGAAAATCTTGCGTCACTGTTATAATCCAGAAACTGATATGCTATTAAAAATTTTGCAAATATTTTCGAAGTTCATATTTTACAGGAAGGATCATTAAAATTCGTAAAAATCCCTTCCAGTCAAATCAACCAAATATTTCCCACTTGATGCTAGCACAAATAATTGAGTAATGTAGTGTATACATTATTGACTTGAGTTGTTTAATTCAACCTGTTGTGATATATATAGCAATTCAGGAATAAATGCCTTAACCACCAAGTTTTATTTATTACCTATATAGTATAGACTTGTATAAAACGATTTCAAAACTATTTTGATGTGCTTCTCTCGTACCTAAAAGTGATAAAATAATCAACAACTACAATGCTTATTATATTTTCACTAATAGAAATTAGTTCCCATTCTTTTTTTCATCATGTTTCCAAATAAAAGTTCATCTGTTGGTGTTTCTTAGTTCATAAAATCATAAATATCTGAAAAGAGTTGAACGCGATTGAGTGAGAATAAACATGAAGGTCTTACCATTGCTGATTTTAAAATATCTTACAATTAGGGGATACTGTTCAATTGGCTTTTGTGGTGATGTAAATAATTTATATTGAGATGTTGCAGTGTTTGATTTTTTTAAAGCTGTGAATGAAAAAGTTTGCATGATTTGACTTCAGAAATTGAATAAATCCAATTTATGTTTCTTTTGCCATCATTTACTGAGGTTGTTGGCTATGCTTTGGATATTTTTTCAGTTTTTTATCTGTATGAATTTTTTAATCTTCAATCTTATGCAGTATATTTGTCCTAAACTTAGTTGTTATCCCTACATTACAATAATCACGTCAACTAAATTTAGTTATATGAAAATTATGCAGCAAAGTGCTTAAAATCTTAAAAACAGAAAATAATAGAAGTATATAAAAGCATTAAGAATAACAAAAGTTTAAGAATGTACCTCATATATAAACTCACAGGATTAATTGGAATAATGGAGTGTTGTATGAATTGAGGCCCAAATTAATCAAAGAAAAAAATTTACAAATGAAGATAACTTGTTTACTCATACTAAGGGGAATAAACAGAAATTATAATTGATAAGTGTACTTGTTAGGGTTGAAGCAGGATTTTGGAGTTAAAGGATGCTTTTATATTATTGCTTATAATGCATTGCTTACAATAACCCGTGTTAAGAGATGCTTTTATTTAGGATTTTGGTGATTTCACGGTAACTCTCCATCCTCCTCCTCTCTATGCTTGATTAGTGGCCTTTTCTGTGCCTGCCTTTTCTGTGTTAATGATTCTATGTGAATTTGTTTCCTTTTCTCAACAGTACCTAAATGCCCAGATTTGATATTTATGGTGGATTCCTATTTGATGAATAGATTTGGATAGATTTCCTAGTGGTTCATGATTATTTACACCTTATTTATGGTTATTTACGTTTAAAAACATTACAGCCTAAATTTTCACATTACAGCCACACCCAAAACAACATTTATGATTTTATAACATTTAAAAACATTCAAAGAATTCAATTGCATTTTTTACATCTTAATAAAAAAAGCATTTCTAACATTTAAGATGAAGCCTAAATTTTATACATTACAGTCTATTCGTAAAAACATTTAAAAACATTTCAAATTTTATAACATTTAAAAACATTCAAAGAAAACAATTTTATACATTACACCTTAAGAATGAGACTTTTATTTGAGACTTTTATTTGATTTAAGAATGAGAAAGTTACTGATTTCACAAATGAGAAAGTTAGGGTGTTTTCTGTTGCTTGATTGGTTTGATAAGCTCATCAATTGATTGGTTTTTAAGTTATGGTGTTTTAAATAATCAAAATTTGCGGAAAAAACTATTTTTAGATTCTCATGTTTTAAGCTTGTATTGCAAAATTAATTGACTCTTTTTTCTTTTGGGTATTTTGGAGGTTTTGGATTTGAGTTAGAGTTAGAACAATCAACTGTTTGGAGGCATATCATATATGAGCGAAATTTCTTAGCCTATAGTAGTAAAAAAAGATACGCAAAACTGATAGATTATGTGACCATTTATATAGATTATGTAGATGTGACATAAGAATTGAAACAGAAAAAAAGATAGCATGCACATACAAAACCAATAGTACACTGTCAATAGGATAAAAAAAGAACAAAACAAACGCAATTTTATGAGAGAGTATAAAACTTACAGATTTAAATAAGTCCAATATATGGTTGAACAACCCGATCGAAAACTGAGTATATTTCCAGAATGTTTGCAATCACAAATATGCAAAACAAATCGAATATTGTTAGAAATATAAGAATAACAATGTCGAAAGAAGAAAAAAGAACCGAAAGAAAATAAAATATGAATCAAACTAAGGAAAATAAAATAAGATGTTTAATCAAACTAAGTGGAAAAAAAAAGAACTTTTAATTGAAAAGCATGCCTACAATGCTTGATTAGTAGGGTTTTTTATTGCATAGACAATATTTATATAGGGTACTAATGGACAATTCTTAAGTGCATTTGTTTCTGGCTCAATGGGCTTGATTAGTGGCTAAATGTTTCAGATTTCCTTTTCAGCTATGTAATACTGGAAAACCCTACTAATCACTGTAATTGGATTCAATTATTTGATTTTCTGCAGGTTTACATAATCGTCTATACTGGAGGGGAATATATTCAGAGGATTGTTTCGAAAATTGAAATTCTAATGTAATATTTTAGAGAAACATTCTCGATATAGCGTGATTGTTTACATAATTGTTTATACTACATAATTCAAAATGTCATTTGCATTTACTCTCATTCAACTCTTTTTATATTTGTAAATGTAAACAAACATTCTAGAATCTATAGTGATTAGTGGTAAAAAGTGTAAACACTATCGGGCCCAACAATAATGGCACTCCAAGATGGGGTAAATCAGAGTTTTAGAGATTTAAAAAAAAATAGTTACAAACTTTTGCAAGAAATGAACAAATATTAAAGTTAAACGTGGAAGTAATAAAATCACCAATTTACAAACAAAATAAAGAAAATATAAAGTAAAGTAAATGGTATATGTAATATCCCATATTTTCCCGATTGAAATTTTTCCGGTAGAAAATTTTTTCTCTTCGTTAAATGAATCTTTGTTAATTTTGTAATCAAGGGAATATATTTTTATTTGTTTTATAAAATTTGATATGATCAAATTTTTTTATTTTTATTGATTAAAAATCATTATTCTCAATTTGTTTTAGTAAGGAAATATTTTGTGTAATTTTTATTAATTATTACGTAAAATTTTTGTTAAATTTCAAATTTTATTTTTGAAATTTGAAGAGTTAATTTTGAGTTTTAAATGTTAATTGGGTGTTTAATGAAGTTTAGAAATGATTTGGAAGTGTTTTGGTAAGTGAAAATTGTTGGAAAATGAAAAATAAATTCTGGAAAATGAAGATTGGACAACCAGTCGTTCACCGTTGGGTTGCAAACTGCACGTCGTTCGTCGCTGGGTTTCTTTCGTTTTGCATGTGAGTGTTGTCGTCTGTGTGCGCGTGCTGGGCAGCGAGCGAAACGACTCGCCGTTGAGCGAGAGTACGCGCGTTCACGTGAGGCAACCCGAACGGCGAGTCGTTGAGCTCGGTCTTCCGCGTCCTTCGAATGTCGTTTGCATGTGTGTCGACTGCACTTGGACCAGGCGACATGTCGTTTGATTTGTTTTCCTCACAAGTGACCCAAAACAACATTGTTTCATCTGCAGCCTCCTCTTTAAAAATCAGTCCGACCCTTGCTTCATTTTTTCACGATTTCTCTCTCATTTCTCACTCAAATCCGACCAAATCTGATTCCTCTTGCTCCTGGAACGTTCCTCTACCTGATTTGAGGTATTTTCATCATTCATTTTCTATTTTTGGCTCCTTTTCATGCTTATTTTTTCTTAATTCCACGTTTGGCCGAAAATGGGTTTATGATGAGCTAGGGTTCGGTTTTGCTAGATGTTTTGCTTAATTTGAAGTTTTTTTATGTTATATATGAGTGTGAGGAACATGTAGGAACATAGATTTGGCTTGATTGATGAGAAATTGATGATTTATTTTATGGGTATATTTTGGTCCGAAAATGATAATTTCTGTTTGGGTTGTTCCAAGTTGATTTGATGAAAATCGAGGTTAGATTTGGGTTCATTGGACGATTTTGAGTGGGTTTGCACTATCAAAAATATTGGGTCCCACCCGAATCGAGTTTTATGGCATTTTTGAATAAACTATTGTGTCGCGGGGACTAAAGTGAAAATGTCAATTTTTTTCTGATTTTAAAATTGGAGGACTAGGTCTGATATTTTACATGACGGTCAGATTTGTAATTTTGAAAAAATACGTGCTAGATTTGTAATTTCGGAAAATGGTACTACTTTTGTAATTTTGAGAAATTTAAGGTTTTATTTATAAATTGAGTTATTTAGAGGATTCAATTATAAATTCTAAAAGTTTTGGGATTAATTATTAATTTTCGAGGTCTTAGGGACTAAAGTGTAATTTTACGAAAGTCGGG
>CAODLS010742832.1:0-11356 GCA_948243855.1 Flueggea neowawraea
TTCGGTTGTGATGAAGGGTAAATTTCAGAATGACATTTACACATTGATTGACAGCTCGGTAGTTGCTAATGATTTAAGGATTGTTGTGAATTCTGTAGGAAAACGGGTAGAGTTTGCGATTGAGACTCTGGAACAGGAAAAGATCAATCAGGCTGATTCACAAGGTCTAACAACAAGTATACCAAGGCATGACAATTGTGTTGGTAATGATAAAAGGCCATCACTAGAGGACACATGAAAAGATGTGGGGTGGGGTGGTGTGTTGTTAGAAGTGGATGGAAAGCTAGCGCTAGTGGAGGCAAGTCCGGGATGGACTTGGTTCGTTGTTGTAGGACTTGAGGCCCTTTGGAGTGGTGTGGCAAATGAGTAATTCAGGATTCAGAGTTGAACAGGAAATAAACTTCACTCAAAGGTGGAGAATTATTGAGTTGGAGTGAAGTTCTTGATCAAAATTGAAATCAAAGCCTTATAGGAAGTGATACAAGCCAAATAAGGATGAATTTGTGAAGGAAAAAGAGTTACTGGATGGACACGGGGAGCTACACGGGCGTGAGATTGACCATGTGATGCACTGGAGCCGGAAGAGACAAGAACTGGGCGGACACGGCCTTGGCCACGACTGTGTCTGTGCCCGTGTATTGACTTGACGGGTTTTTTGGGCTACATGAACACGAAGGAATGACCGTGTCTCGCGAAGCCTTGTCCGTGTCTTTACTTCACTGACCGTATAACGAATTCTGACTGAATTTAGGGTCTCAATTAGGGTTTTCCTAATTGGTTTTGACTTGTATTACTTGTTAATTATATAATGGGGGCTTGGGAACGTCTTGGGAGTCTTTTGGCCAATTGTAACTCTGAATAATAGAATACTTGTGCTCTGCCCGTGGACGTAGATCGGTTTTTGATCGAACCACATAAATCTTGTGTGATTGCTCTTTGTTATTCCGCGTTATCTTCTATCGCATGATTTCCTGACACAAGCTTTCAACATATGTTGCTTCTCGGTATTGAGCTAAATCTCGCTTCTTTGAGAAGCCATTCGAAACGAGGAATATGTTGGAGGATCACTCAAGCATGAATGATAGATAACAATAGTAAGATAATAGAAAGCAGCTTCGTGGTAAGCCATTCGAGACTTCGTCGGAGAAATAAGAAATTATTGTTTTGTTTGTGCAGTCATAACGATTGACTAAATGAAGACAACAGTAGTTTTGCGGTTTGTTTATTAAAAAGACGTGATTTTTGTATAATTTTTGTTTGTTTTAACGGAAATGGATGTAAAATAATTTTTTTCCTTTTTATTGTTTGGATAACAATAAAATGATAAAAAATAAGAGAAAAAATTAAAATGGAGAGAAATAGAGAAAAATGAAAATATAGCTTTATTTCTCTCGAGATGGGAGAGAAATAGAGAGAAATGAACTTTCTTTTCTTTTTTCTCGTGTTATTAAGGACCCAAACAAAAACTATAAATCCTACATAGACTAGGAGATAAAAAGAAATAATAGTTTATAAACATTCACCTATATTTGAGATATTTTTAACAACAAAGAAAACCGTTTTACACCTTTTAAAAACAAAATTATAAAACGCCGTTCAAAAATAAAACCGTGAAAATATACAACAAAGCATACCAAAATATGCGACAATGTTTTTTCTTGTATCAAAATTGTGTTCTATTGAGAATGTCTACGTACAGTAGTCAACTCAGAAATCAACTGTGTAAGATGTTACTATCCGTGCTACATCACTTGCCTGCAAAATTATTTCTGCAGCCATCTTGATCCTGCCCCTGTTTCAAACGACATTGTCTTTTTTTTTTTTTCAAAATGACTGGGACGGCATTGTCAATGAGTAATGACACCATTTAATGAAGAAATAATTATATGAGCATAAAATAGGTCATAAAAAAATAAAATTTATGTGACCACAAAAAAGATCGAAACGCGTATGCCACAGTATCATCTATTCTTAAAATGCTTTATTATGCACACACGCCACATGTTTTAAGCCAACACAAATATACAATATGAACAGAATTTTGCGGAAAAAAAAGAACCAATTAATATTTTAGCAAAAGCATAAATAAATTTTAAGATTGTTTTTCAGTTTTCACCCATTAAACATATAACTGGTAAAACACTTATTAAATTGTTTAGCGAATCCTTTTTTCAAGGCATAATAACGGATCAAGTTATTTTTGCTAAATTGAAATAGTGTACAACGAGAACAAAGAAATGATTGCTTATTACCAAAATTTACTTGGAAGCAATGATTCTACCGGAATCTCAAGCAGATCCTGACATTATTCAGGGAGGTCCATTACTTTCCAATGATGAGGCTAACTTCCTTTGTGGAGCATTGATGCACAACGAACCTCAGGGATTGATGTTTATCCTAGCTCTTTTTTCAAGGCTTGTTGGTCTATCATTGACTCTGATGTGGTGCAAGCTGTGCAGGAGTTTTTTAGCTCCGGTAAGCTGCTTAAACAAGTGAATTCCGCATCTCTTATAATTATACCTAAAGTGGCTAATCCCACTACTTTGAATGACTTTCGGCCCATATCTTGTTGCACTGTCGTACATTAAGTCATTTCAAAAATTTTGGCTGCACGACTTAGCTGCATTTTGCCAAGAATTATCCACAACAACCAAGCTGTTTTTGTGGCGGGGAGAAGAATTGTGGATAATATTCTTGTGTCTCATGAGTTGTTACGGAACTATCATAGAAATGCCAAGCATGCTAATTGTGCATTCAAAATAGACCTCTGTAAAGCATATGACTCAATCCATTGGGATTTCATAGAGGAATTCTTTATTGGATTACGATTTCCTATGAAATTCATAAAATGGATCATGGCTTGCCTACACTCTAGCTCTTTTTTCTCTAATGATTAATGGATCATTAGAAGGTTTTTTCCATGGCAAACGGGGGTTGAGGCAAGGAGATCCTATATCTCCCTTACTGTTTGTGTTGTGTATGGAGTATCTCTCTAGGGCTTTTGATAAACAGCTTCCTCCTTCATTCAAATTTCATTATGGCTGTAAGACTACTAAGCTGGTTCACCTATCTTTTGCGGATGATCTAATGATATTCAGTAGCAGCCACCTTGAATCTCTTCAAGCTATTAATTCTGTCTTGCTGCATTTTTCTGCTGTTTCTGGTATGCACATTAATGAGCATAAAAGCTCTATTTTTTTCTCGGGTACTGATGATGAAACTAAGCAAGCCTTGCTTGGTTTACTGAGGTTTAGGGAAGGGAAGTAGCCAGTCAAGTGCTTGGGTGTGCCCCTCCTATCTACTAGCCTAAAATGTGAACATTTTTAGTCAACAAAATTACTTCTCGGATTTCCTCATGGACTGCCAAATTTCTCTCTTATGCCGGTAGACTCCAGCTGATCCTTTCAGTTTTAAGGAGTCTTCAGGTCTATTGGTGCTCAATTTTTATTTTACCTGTTTCTATGGTGCATGAGATTGATCAAAAATGCCGAGCCTTCTTATGGTCAAGCAAAGAACAAGGCTGCAAGAACTTGGTATCTTGGAATAAAGTTTGCATGCCTAAAAAGGAGGGTAGCCTTGATATAAAAGAGCTAACATCATAGAATAAGGCAGCAGTGGGGAGAAAAATCTGAGAATTGATTATTGAGAAGGATTCTCTATGGCTACATGGATCACCCACCAAAAACTGAAAAAGCTCAGTTTTTGGGGAATTACAAAATCCATTGCCTGCAGCTGGGCTTGGAGGAATCTTTTGGCTCTTAGACAGGAGTTCAAAAAGTGCCTGCAATACAGTTTGGGTGATGGAAAATCTTTTTCATTTTGATTTGATCCTTGGTTCCATGGCCAATCCATTATTGATGCATTTGCTCATATTAATATGAAGGATTCAGGTGTGCCTAAAGTTGCAAAAGTGGCTGATATGTGGAAGGAGAATAGGTGGATCCTTCCAGGCTATGTGAATGATGATCTGAAATCTGTATGGCATAAGGTTAAGAAATTTAACCTCACTCCACTCAGGCCTGACACTATCAAATGGAAACCTAATCTTGCTGGTATATTTACTGTGAAAAGTACCTGGAATGAATTCGGGCCTAAAAATGCCACTGTTTCTTGGTATAAACTAGTCTGGGGATCCCATTTTGTGCCCCGCTATGGCTTTATTCTACGGTTGGCTCTGCAAAACAAACTTTCTGTTAAGGCAAAGCTGATCAAATGGAGCATGGTTCAGGATGATAAGTGTGTTCTGTGCAAAACTATGTCTAAAACCATTGACCATTTATACTTTGAATGCCAAATTACTTTTTCTTGTTTGGTCAAGTTTACTGAAAGTGTTCAGGATTAATCGGAGGGTTTTTCATTGGAGGCGAGAGATCAACTGGTTTTCAAGCAAAACAGCAGGAAAATCCAGAGACAGCAGAGTGCACAGAGTTCTATCATCAGCTATGGTCTATTGGGTGTGGATTGCTAGAAACGAAGTTGTTTTTAATCAGCAGCAGTTTTCTAGCTCGCAGCTGATGAAAAGAGTGCTAGATAGTATCACTTCTAGAGTTGAGGGAATTTGTAGTCTGTTGAACATGAATGCTCTTGTTTAAGTGTTCTTTGGTGTTTTATTGTCTAGTATTCCTGTAAACTTTGTTGTTCTTATTCCTAGATGCCTTAATCTCTCTGTCTAGATGTGAGTTAGAGCTCGGTTAGAGTGTTCCGAGTTTACAAGGTTGTATTCTGATGTGTTTGACTAATTTGTAATAAAATTGACTTGATTTACCAAAAAAAAAAGAATTCGTTCATTGATTCAAGAAAAAAATACATGTAGTGAAATCCTAAAACTGTGTGGAGGGAAAGTAGGTTGGTCCTCATCCACAATGATTATATCTATACATTAGTTTTATATTAAACTATCTCTTTATTAAACTCTTCATTTTTACAATTATACTATTTTTTATACTCAATCATAGGACCTACAATCAATTTACTCCTTATTTAATTTATTATAATATACAATTCACAATAAATACATTTATTTAACATACTAATTTTATACTTTCATGTAAAATAAATTATATTTTCAAAATTTTATTTTAAATTATTTTGGATAAATGAGCAGAATTTTGGGAATATACAAAATTTTGTGGATATAATATGTATAGGGTTTGGAGAATTTTGAAAATTCAGTGGGAATAAACCATATAGATAGTTTCAAGAATTCGAGACATTGTTTTGATTAGGATTTTGAGAAAAAAAAAATGATCATGGTTTATATCCATTTGACAAGAAAAAAAAGAAAAATGTAATTAAAGTGTGTTTGATAGGATGAGAGAGAAAAATATAATTAAAATTTTATATAAAAAAGGAACAAAGTGATAATGATTTATTTATAAATGACAAAAAAAGAGGGAGGGATCGTTGGCAAATGATCCCTAAAAGAAAAAATAAAAGGTACCGCTGTAGCCTTAAAAAAAATTTAAAAAGAAATTTAAGACTCCAACGGTCATTTGACCGTTGGAGCCAATTAAAAACAAGAAAAAAATATGTGAGAACCTGTCCGTAGCACGTGAATACCATCTTTTTATGCAGTTGGTGTAGACCAGCTGCATAAGAGGAGCATCCACTCTCGTATGGGAAGTGGATGCTACTTGGAGTTCATTGATTACTCTTTAAGCTCCTATAGTGTTGTCTTTATAAAAAAAAATATTGAAATGTAGCATCTAATTAGCTTGTTTTTTTTACATGTATTGAAATGTCTATAAAAGTTCTCAATTTCTAATTTCTTTAAAGATTTTCTTAGTTCTTGAAAAAATGTTGCTAATTATTTCCTGTGGATTAATTCCTGCAAAAAATTGTGCCTTTATTAGAATGTATACAAGTTATCAGTATCAAACCCATTATCAATGGTTTGATACTGATAAGATCACATATGCTAAACTCTAATGAAACAGTACCAAAGCCTAAAAATAACAATGAATGATGATTAGACAGGATTAGAGGATGAAATTAAGAGATCATTCCGTTGATTAACAGAGAACATACATTGAAAATAACAAACAGTTGATAACGGCAATTTTCGAGACTACCCCTCCTAAACCAATGGCTCCACCTAAATCCACAAACAACTCCCAGATGATTTCAACATTCATCTCTCTTTTACATATATTCCTAATACTAATCAGGGACTCATTAGATACCTTGAAAAAATGGCTTCCGCTGCAGATTGTTTCTCTGCAAAAACGATGCTGGTCTGAGAACTATTAAGAAGAATCAGCACTTGTGGATCTTAGAAACAAGCGTGTATACTCTAAAGCCCAAAGCTGAAGTTCATATGGATAATTTCTTATGCAGACTATCCTTGCTCCTGTCCCTGTTGTCCCTCCAGAGGGGAATTCCAGCGGGAATCAGTTCTTCATCCTCTTCCTCATCATTGTTGGACAAATTATAACTTTTCCTCCGTCAGAAATGTGTCTTCTGCTTGTACATATCCATCTTCCGCCGGAGAGCTAGGTCCAGCGTGGTAACTTGGTCTTCCTGCTTGGATGCGTTGAGCATATTTGTATCTTGTTGATATTCCAAATCTACTAATGGTTGAGGACAATCTGGCAGACAACTTCGACGAGTGTTTATCAGCTTTTTCTACAGCATTAAAATATCGTTGCCTTGAATCAGCATTCTCATGAACCAAGCTTTCAACATATGTTGCTTCTTGGTATTCAGATAAATCTCGTGTTGACCGATTTATTTCTTGGATGCTGGAAGATATTGTGCTTGTGGTAAGAGCTTTCTCTTCTGCTTCAGCTAGGCTTTTCTGAAAAATAAAGTAAGAGGTGTATCAGTTTCCTATGTTTCTAAAAATAAATTCTAATAATTGCGAAAGAAAAATATATGTTTTCCACAAGTTCTGGTCTGAAGAATTTTCATCCAACATATGATTTCTGCTATGCTAGTTAATGAACGCACATGTTACAAGTACTTAGCGTTGTCACTAAAACACAAAGAACAATACAAAACCATGATATATTTTGCAGTTCCCGCAGAAAAATAATTATTTCTAACGTGATTGTTCGACCAAGGCTCAATCAGATTATAAATATTCGAAAATTAAAAGAAAACAGTACCTTATCTTCTTCATCTGTTGAATCCACATCAATCCAAAAGAAATCTTCCTCAAAATCACATCCACCTTCCAGTAGAAAATTTGGAGATTGCTAGTGTGTATCAAATTTGAAGTCTTCAAGTGTGAAAATGTCAAGAACATCACCTCTTGTAGCTACTTCAAGTTTAACAAATCTTGAGCAAAACTCTTGAGACAATTTAAGTGGTTGCTGAAGAACAACTTTTCGCCTTGGAATTTTATACTCTCTGGCCATGCTTTGAAAATTAATCATTCTTATACCTTCAAAAAATCTTGCATCTGATTGATTGTTTTGAATTCCACTGCCATAACATTCTGTTGTAAAGTCTTCCTCATACTCTTCACTTGGGCTCAGAAGATAACGTAACTAGAGAAGCACACTGATAGTTAGTCTATTACCAATAGCCTATGTGTTTAACGACGTGAGACATGAAAAGAGGAACCTCATAAAATTGATAAACAATTTCTCTAGAGCCTTTTGGCCAGTGGCTGGCCACAAGGGTGCATTTTACTACTGTTCTCTGCAAGTGCACACATATAGAAAATGATTCTAATATTTTTTATATAAACAACTAACTGACTACTGCCAAGGAGATATCTTTTCTGGAATTTGGAGTTGAAAAAATGGAAAGCAAACGCATAGGATTCTTACTTTTACATTAGAAACGTCGACACAGTGTTCCGAAAGGAATGATGTGAGCTCCTCCATGTTTGCTTCTGTCTGAAAGTAATATCGACTGTATGGCCAAACTTCCTACCAAATTGAAGAGAGACATATAAATTTGACACAAAAACAAAGTTCCATTCAAAATGAAAAACCAAAATCATTAAATCCTTAAGTTCCGGGTGCAATTGCATTCCACCTTCAGGACACCATGTTTCACTACTAAACTTCCAGCAGACAGTGTTGCTCCCCCAGCCAAGAAACTTGAATGGTGAAATATTCCTTTCTCGTGCTTGCCAACATACAAGATCCTCCACATGCTGAAAACAAAAATCCATTCGGATTCTTCTGTCGTATGAAGTACCTCCCCACTTTGTTTATAGAAAAATTTCCCGTCCTCCAACCCTACTTCATAAGCTTGCCTTTCAAACTGAAGGCAAACAATGTACCAAAGAAAATAAATATAGCTGGATAACAAAAATAAAAATTTGAAGATAAAATAAAATATAGAATAATTTGAATTTTTCAATTGTATAGTGTGAAAATGAAAAAAGTTTGGAGATAATGGAAGAACATTAGCTAAAGTGTTTCAATCTTAGCCTATACGAAGGCATGTATTTATTAGACCTACACCGGATACTAATTTCTACAACTTTCCTCATTAAGGTGTAACATTTCCTTGTTATATTGTTAATTTCATAATTTAAAATTAATTAATAATTGTTAATATAAATTAAAAATTCCTAGAATCATAACATGAAAACATTATACCTTGATAAGAAAAAGTTGCGCCAACTCCTGCAACCTTAGATAATTGTGTACATATCCTATGCAAAGGCACATATTTGTAGCAAAATACATAATAGGTAATTGTAAAAATATCACATAAATTTCTCCTATCAAATATTAGATTTTGTCAAATCAAGCACACCGAATTAAATCGCCTTAATATAGAAAATATTAATACTTTCCAACAAATGGAAGGTTCTCAAACTGTAAATTCCAAAAATTTCACCCTACTAAATGCCAAATATTTTCTTGTGCTGTTTCTTTTCTTCTATTTCCTGCTAAATTATGGAAAACAAAATTAATTGGGACAAGATGATTTGACTAATCTTTTTTTTTTTAACTGATTTGACTAAACATTTTAGAAGAAAGGCATTAACTACAAGAAGGTGTTGCAAGTCATCTTCTAGATAAACAACCGATAAGAAGGGGTGCAACTCACTGGAGTGAGATACTTGATGCATTCTTTCTGAAGCGTTAATCTTGAACACCCTTTAAGGTTAACTTCTTTCCCCTCTCTGATATCAAGCCTGCAAGTCCCAACTTGACATAGCAACAGTGAATACTTTCTCATTGCATAAGCTCTTTTTGTATGTAGATATTCCAACATCTTACCAATAAAAGAAAGGCTGGCAAGTCCCGCACTCAAACCATGTGTCATAATACAAATGAAGATTAGGGCCATTACGATGTCTAGGATCAATCTATTAATATTACACCATGAGATTAATACAAAGAAAGATTTAGTTTATAGTTTCCATTATCAGGCTGAAGTCTGGAACTCACCGCCTCAAGCCAATTCAGTAAGGAAAGCATCCGACTATTGGAATCTGTAGATGAACCACCCTTTAAAATCAGCCAAAGAGAAGAATTTCTAGAGGTTTAGCACTATTATAGAACTATTTCAACACAAATGTACAAAAGAAAATTGCTACAACTGACCTGACCTTGGCAGCACGTTTTCTTTGGTCTTGACCAATGTGACATGGCAGACTCAGGATTACAAAGGTCAAAAAAAGAACAAGATGTGGCTTCAAGTTTTGCAAATTCTAACACTTTCCACATTCACGAATGCAAAATATAATTATATAAAGAAAGAGAACTGAAGGCAACAAAAAAATTAGATTTATTTAAGCTACTATATGTACCAACCATAAGTCTTCAATAAGAACTGCACAATCTGCTAGGTTTCACCTGGTTCTATAGCTTCTGTATACTTTCTGTAACCTCACTGCTGCCTGTGCACAAGGATGATAAATTATGGTGGGCGTCAAAAGTGAGCGGAACTGATTTATATGGAAAGTGTCACTAACTTCAATTTACACTTCAAAACATACCTCAGCTCTTTTTCTTGCTCTTACCCAATCTAAAATGGCAGTTTTTGGTCTCTCATGGTCAAATAGAGATAAAGAGTTTTGCTCTAGTCCTTCAAAATATGACAGCATAAACCTACAAAAATGCATCCCAAAATGCTTAATCCAAGTAACGAAAACAAGCACCATCTGTTAAACTGCTTATACAAGGATAAGAAGAACCTCCTATTTTGGTGTTAGCACCAGCTTGGAAGTTGGAACATTGCCACAAGCTGTAGAAGAATCAAATGTGCCACATTCAAGTAATACCTGCATGGTTATCACAAGAGAACAAAAAATGGTCAATATCTTTGTCACTCACTTTTCTGCGAATAAATAAAGGAAGACGAAATGCAACAAAATTTGCTGGCGACATGATTGTAGAGGACCTGGAGAGAAGTCATGCTCATAGTGGTTATAATATTTAAAATTGCAAATTCAATCTTCTCCCTGGATCTTGAGGCGTTTTCCATATTAGTAATCATTTCACAATTAATATTTCCTGTATCCCCTAGATTGACCAAGTGCTGAACTGCAATTCTTTGATCAGCAAGCAAAGCATTTGGATTCCGTGATTGGAAAAGGTTTGGCAGATCTGTAATGCTTTGCAAAGAGGTACAATCTCCGATGCTCAGTTTCAGCAAACTTGGTGGAATTTTTGGCAGAGACAAAAGCCTTTTGCATCCATCTAATCCAAGGAACTGGAGCATGGTGAGCCTCTCGACGCTTTCTGGAAGATGATGAAATGGATTTCCACTAGGATCTAAATATTTCAAGTGGGACAAGGAACTAAGATCTTTGGGAAGAGCATCATCTGATAAGTTGCAGCCCGACACTTAAGTCTACCAAGGAGGATGGTAACATGAGAGAGGAACATGTAGTGGATTTTATTACTTCTCCGGACCAGAACTTTTTGGCATAGTAAAAAATATTATTGGAGATCCCGTAAATATCAAGAAGCCCGATGATAAATTCTCTTCCTTAGGAGAGCGCTCAAGATTAGAGCAACCAGATAAAATAAGTTCTTCTAGAGATTTCAGAGAACCAATTTCTTCTGGAAGTTTTCTGAGGCTTTTGCAGTTCTTTAGATTTAAGACTACAAGTCTATTTAGCTTTCCAATTGATCCATGGACCTCAACTAAATTTATGCAGTCCTTAAGAATCAACTTCCGAAGATTACGCAGTCCTGATAAGTCAGATGTACTGACAAGTTTATGTGAATGAGTGAGGTCAAGGATTTTCAGTTCCGGGAGTAACTATTGCAAGCAAGAAAAGAATTAGTTTTCCTTGAAGTAAAATCACGCATAGAGAAATTGAGGGAATAGTATCATACCCGAAATCCCTTCCAGCCATATCTTAGATTGCTATTGCGCAGCTCAAGGACGATCAGATCCTCCAACGAGAAATTATTTAGTATACAATTCAAAGGAA
>CAODLS010742899.1:0-23102 GCA_948243855.1 Flueggea neowawraea
AAAAACAAAGGAAAGCAATAAAACCAAGATTTTGAATTGTGATGGGTTTGATTTAAAAACATAAAAGAAAACAACCAAGAAAGTAAATAAAGGCATTTGGATAATTGAGATGCAAGCTAAAACTTCCTTCTAACTATATTAAAGAAATGGGTTTTTGGGATCTAGTGGTCTCTCCTAAAGACTAACTTAAGACTTCTCTCTAGGTCACTTAAGCCGTACCTACACTTCCTAGAAGGGTCCATTCAGCCTCACCTGACCAAGTTAGGCTCATTAGGTCTTTTGGAAAATTTCATCGAACACCTTATAGGCATAGGTATATCTTTATCCTAAACCACATAAGTTTAATGCAAGTCGACCTCTCATAGCCTTCATCTCTCGATCCATTAACTAGGATTATCAAAACTACCATCAAAGTGATCAAGCTCAACAATAGTCAATTGAAACAAACCATTAAATCAAATCCAAGGGCAATCATCATAAAAAGAACATAAATCACAATACCCATTAAGCAATCTTCAAATATGAAAATAAGGCTCATTCAAAACAAACTCTAGAATTAGAAAATAAGGCTCATAAATCAAACCCATTCATAAATATAGAAATTATCCATCAAAACTTACAACTCAAAATCCAAACACAAAACCTAAACTACCATTGTTCAAAGAAAATAAAAATAAAAACTAACCTTGAAAGGAAAACAACATCACCAAAATAAAAATAAGAAATGGAAAGTAAAATATGAGGGGTTTCCTTTCCAAGACCATAGGTCTCTTCAAGAAACTCCCTTTCTCTCTCTTCTTAAATCCTCTTTCTCTCTCTAAGCTTTGTCATGAAGTGTGGCTTCTTCCAAGCATGCTTCAAATGATGTTGAAGAGGTGTATTTATAGTCTTATTGGTGCCCCACAAACCCTAGCAAAAGTCTCCCAAAAATGCCCTTGAGTTGTGCTTTGGTCCCTACAAGTTTAGTTGCTTTTCAGTGCTTTCTCTCTCCTCATTGTCGTGTTGCACGACCGTGCCATTTGGGTTGCAAGGCCGTGCAACATTCCTGGCTCGAAATGACACTCCATTTGTGAGTTGCACAATTAAACACATTTAGTGCCTAAATACAATCGATTTATGCTTGAATTAATAGGTAAAATTAGCATACATCAATTTATTTATTTATTATGTTTTTAACCAATTGAACTAGACTATCATTAATGTCATATAATATAAAGAATGTGAATGACTCTCTAAAAATAGCTAGTGAATGACACTCTTTATCTTATTTTTAAAGATAAAGAGTATGATAAAAAGGATATTAGAGTTATAATTTGGATCAAAACTATTTATATAGATAAAAATATCAATATAAAGAGAACATTGGATATACTCTGAATTTGTTTTGGCTCCGCCTTATTAACGGACGAGTAAAAATTGCCATGTATACATAGTTTCATGGACGCCGCAGGCAATGTTGGAGCGTTTTACTCTTTAACTCTTATAAGGGCACCACTAATGCGGCCTTTATGCTAGCGTTTCATGCTTGCCTGGTGGCCACGTAAGCAAGGTGCCCCTTCCACATCAATAAAGTGTTGCATCTTTATGAACCGCTTCATCTGGTGGGGCTCACTGACAAAGTGGACCCCCTGTTTAAATTGTATAGTTTATTATATTTTTTGGCTTTTTTGCTAATATTTGTTTTTGAATTGTTGAGGATGAATGAATGAAAAGTTATTTAATTGTTGAGGTGGCACATGTATTAATTTCGGGGTGGTATTACAATGAGGACTCTTAAAAAGAGTCCTCAATGAGGACTTCTTTAGTAAATTAAGTAACTGATGCTTAAATTAGGTAGTTTCAGCAACAATTAAGTAACAGTTATAGTTATTTAATTTATCACAAAATTAAGTAACCGATCAAAATTAAGTAACCGATGGTTAAATTAAATAATGACATCCAAAATTAAATAACTTTTAGAGTTACAATTAAGTAATTATCCTCTCCAATTAAGTAATGGATACTGAAATTAAGTAACTCGAGTCCTCAATAAAGATTTTTTTTAAAATTCTCATTGTAGTACCACTCATTAACCTCTTGAAGTGGTTTATGGGATAGAGATGATCTTCAACAAAAGTGCCACGTCAGAATTTGATTCGTTTCTATGAAGCAAAGCATATTCATTGGTCGTGCTGGATGACGGGTGCCAACTTTCGTAACATTTGGCCAAACTTTGGCCAGCTTTTCTAACATTTGGTAGTCCTTTATTCCTTTTTTTTTTTTTGTATCATATTTAAATATTAAAATTGGCCAAATGTTAAAGATTGATTAATTTAATAAAAATGGTTTATATATAGATGTATCAATTATCTCATATGCAATTAAGACCTAAACTATTGAGTTTATTCCCCCTCTCAACAGGATAGACATTACTATTGTTACAAAATCAAGTAAATCAAGACTTAATTCCCTTCTGTATCAAGTAAATTGATTTGATTTGATCAATATGTAATTATATATATTATTTTAAGTGCTATAGTGGCTTTTAATCAACTTATAGGGCTATCGAAATGACTCAATAATTTGCTTATTGCCATTTTAAGTTAGACACTTAATTCTTTGATTCACAAAGCAAGAAGAGAAAGTGCACAAATATTTGGTCTATTATATTTGCATGGACAACTACAGTTACGTCGCGATTTTGCAACCATCGCATGCCTGTAATTTGGAAGTTAGGTTCTTTCTTTTCTTGTTTTCAAGCCAATAAGAACCACCTACAACAATTAGGAGAGTGTAAATAGCTACATGTTACTCAGATATCGTCAACTTACAAAAATAGTTACTGTTATTGATATTTTAATTGCTTGTTAATTTTTAGTTCGAAACCATGAAATTTTCAGTCTCCATGTCCGTTTTTACAATTTATGCATACTCAATTAATTCTTGTTTGCTCCGGCGAATATTGAAACTGGTTCAAAGGGATTTTATATTTCGCGAGACTTAAACTTACAACCTTGCATAAGTCTCTCAATCCTAAATATGCTCATTGTCATTTAATTCATTCTTTTGGATTTAATTGTTTGTTAATTTAATTAGGGGCTTATAGCTATAAGCATATAGTATACATTATTTTTATTATAAGAGGCATTTGATTGTAAACTTCAAAATTTGCAGCGCACATACCTAATTAGCAGTTTTAAGTTCTCGATTCAATAGATATGAGATGAAACTACCTAATTGTTCACTTATACAAGAGTGAGCCAACCTGTTAATGTTGAAGTCGATTTTCTTGATCAAGATTGAAGCTATGATTGATAGTTGATGAAGCAAAGTCGAAATGAGATGGATTGGAGACGAAAAAGCCTAGTCACAGGGTGGAGTGTGTTACACGACCTAGGCCGTGTTTTGTAGTTTGTTACACGACCACGCACACTTTGGCCGTGTCTTGGTGGATTTCAATCGTGTCTTTTATCCCTTGCCCGTGTAACATATTTTGGATGTGATTTCTACTTAGGAAGGGTTCTAATACATGTATTAGGGTTTTTGGTGGTCTATTTTGGCTAGAGTTTCATTGAAAACTATCAATAGATGGCTTGGGAACAATCTTGTAAGCCTTTTATTGGTTTTGACTCTGAATAATAGAATTACTAAGTTCTCTGCCTATGGACGTAGGTAGATTGACCGAACCACGTAAATCTTGTGTTCTTGTGTGATTGCTCTTTGTTTAATTATGTGTTCTCCAATCGTTTGTTTTCCTGACAAGTAGTATCAGAGCCATATAAGTTCTTGTTTACACCGGGGGTTTGGTTCGTTCTGCAGAAATATGTCTTCATACAAATTCGAGATTGAGAAATTCAATGGGTCGAATGATTTCACGCTGTGAAAGCTGAAGATGAAGGCGATTCTGATTCAGCAGAAGTGTGAGGGGGCGATTGAAGGTGAAGAGAAATTACCGGTGGAACTGACAATGGCGCAGAAAGTAGAGGCTGTGAAGAAAGCGCATAGTGCAATTCTATTGATTCAGGTGGATGAAGTCTTGAGGGAGGTTGCTAATGAAACTACTGCAGCAAGCTTGTGGCATAAGCTGGAGAGTATGTATCAGAAGAGATCCCTGTCGAACAATCTTTATCAAAAAAGACGGTTGCATACCTTGAGGATATCAGAAGGCATGCAAGTAAAGGAACATCTTTAAAAATTTAATATGATTGTATTAGATTTGAAAGGTGTTGGTGTTGACATTGATGATAAGAATCAAGCTATGTTTCTGTTGCATTCATTTCCTGAGTCATATGAAAGTTTTGTTGATGCTATCATGTATGGTAAAGATGAAATTTATGTTAATGATGTGAATAATGCTCTGTTGTCTAAAGAATTGAAGAGGTTAACTTCTAGTTCAGGTGGAGACAGAGTGGAGTCCGGGTTAACCGTTAGTAGGGGCAAGGGAATAGGTAAGAATCATGGTTTAAGGTGTTATCACTGTAAGGAGATTGGACATGTGAAAAAGAATTGTCCACATAGGGAAAATGGTGAGAAATCAAGTGCAACAATTGTTCAAAATAATTCTGTGGAGTTTCAGGATAATTCTGATGAAGGGGAGAGCATGAAGTGTTGATTGTTTCTACATGTAGATCTAAAGATAGTTGGGTTATTGACACTAGTGCAGCTTATCACATGACTTTTTTCAAGAAACTGTTTGATTCTTTTAAAGAATGGGAAGACAGTGTTAAATTAAGAGATAGTGAGAAGCTGAGTGTTGAGGGCAGTGGATCTTTGAAGATCAGAATGCATGACGGGATGGTCAGGAAACTTGATGCTTGGTATGTCCTTGGGTTGCGGAGAAATTTGATTTCTGTTGGTGCTTTGTTGAAGCATGATTATAGTTTCTCTGGAAGAGGTAAAGGAATTAGGGTGTGCAAGGGATCTTCGGTTGTGATGAAGGATAAATCGCAGAATGACATTTACACCTTGATTGGTAACTCGGTAGTTGCTAATGGTTTAAGGACTGTTGTGAGTTCTGCAGAAAAACGGGTGGAGTTTGTGATTGAGACTCCGAAATAGGCAAAGATCGATCGAGTTGATTCACGAAGGCTAACAACAAATGTACCAAGGCATGGTAATTGTGTTGGTGATGTAAAAAGGCCATCATTGGAGGACACATGAAAATATGCGGGATGTTGTGTTGTTAGGAGTGGATGGAAAGCTAGCGCTAATGGAGGCAAGTCTAGGTTAGACTTGGTTCGTTGTTGCAGGACTTGAGACACTTCGGGGTGGTGTAATAGAGGAGTAATTCTATGTATGAGTTGTGTAAGGAAGAAAATTCACTTCAAAGTGGAGAATTGTTAATGTTGAAGTCGATTTTCTTGATCAAGATTGAAGTCATGATTGATAGTTGATGAAGCAAAGTCGAAATGGGATGGATTGGAGACAAAAAGGTCGAGTCATGTGGTGGCAGTATGTTACACTGCATGGGACACGGTCATGTCACAGGTCGTGTCTTGTAGTTTGTTACACGGCCACACACACTTTGGTCGTGTCTTGGTGGATTTCAACTGTGTCTTGCATCCTTTGCCCATGTAACCTATTTTGGGCGTGATTCCTACTTAGGAAGGGTTCTAATATGTGTATTAGAATTTTGGGTGGTCTATTTTGACTAGAATTTTATTGTAAACTATAAATAGGTAGATTGAGAACAATCTAGTAAGCCTTTTGCTGGTTTTAACTCTGAATAATAGAATTACTAAGCTCTCTTCCTGTTGACGTAAATCGATTGACCGAACCACGTAAATCTTGTGTTCTTGTATGATTGCCCTTTGTTTAATTCCGCGTTCTTCAATCGTCTATTTTCCTGACACAACCAAACAATACTGATATTTATAAAAAAATAGCAATGTAGAACTAATGCATAGATTAAAAAAAAGAGCAAAATAGGTGAAATATTTTCACCAAATGCGTGGTGATTCTAATGCAAGACTTCATTAATTACTTGAATATCTAACAATAGTAGTGAAGTTTTATATATGGTGACATAGAAAGAAAATAAAGTAGATAAAAATGCAGTCATCTATAGAGTCGAATGAGACGTTAAAAATATGAGATGAGAGGACATTGATAACGAAGTTCCCTAAATAACCGACTGCACAAAGCACATCAAATACACGTACACTACCATCAAAAGAAAGAATGATGATGGGTCGGCTTGAAAGATGGTCCTCCATTATTTTAGCTTCCATTTCTTTCTTTTTTTTATTTCTTTCGTAAAATAATGATGAGTTGTTAGTTGTTAATTACAGTAATATTAGCAAGCTGGACCGTATTTTTTTCCTTTCTTTTTAATCAAAAGCCTACAAACTACAACAACAACTAGGCATTTAAAATTGTAAAAACCTATCTTTAAAGACTCCCTTTTAATTACTAGACATAATATATGAAAAAGATGTAAAACTGTTAAATGTGAAATAAAATAGAGGGTGTCTGGTGTTGTAGTTTGAGAAAGTGTTTTTTATAAATAAACATTGGCAAACAATGTTATGTAAAAATATTTTTTTAAGAAATCAAAAACTATTTGGTTAAAGTAGTATAACTTGAGAAAAATATTTAACTAAATGATGTTATATCCAATTTTTTAATTAATATATGGAAAAATTAGAATATTTGGACCAATTAAATGTTTTAAGTATAGTGAATGGTTTTAATTTTCTGCATTGAAAAAAAGAATACCGAATCTTGATTTCTGAAACTGTGTTTGAAGAGATATTGTGATTACACATTACAATGTTTTGAATTATTACTAAATATTGAAAAATTGTGATTGAATCTAAAATACAGTTTTATAATTTCAGCATTTTCTTAATCTCAACACCAGATAAAGCCATAGTAATAAGAATGTGAAATAAATAGTATAATATCACATAATTAATTTTCTAAGAAAAATGAAATTAATCAAATTTAACTTGGATGAAACGAAAAAAAATTATATCATTACTCATCCTATAATGTTGTTGATGATCTCATCCTCCTTGGAATTGAGCGAGATGTGGTGTCAAATCCCAAGATTACTCAATTACACCCACCTCCCTTTCATTTCATACACATTACTCACTTTTTGTTTTTTGGACTTGTGAGCCTTTATGAACTACTATATAAACCACTCTCATTCATCACTCTAAGCACCAATAAACCCTACTGCTAGTTACTTCCCTCTATACACTCTTTGCTTCTTGATCACCACCTTTTTTTCTAGCTTCATTACTTCCATTTTTATTCTTGTGAATTCAATGGCTGCTGTTGAGGTAATTGATCATAATTAAGATCAGGATATGATCATTTTCTTGGTTTGATTCTTTATGTGTATCAATGATTTGAATCCTCATGTGATCATCCATTTAAAATTTTGTTTCTTACAAGATTTAATTGATTGTTGATTTTCATTTAAAACTTTGATCTACATGGTGGATCCATATGTGATCATCCATTAAGTGTTTACAAATCATGCCTATTGAAATGATCATGAAAACCATCATTGTTTTTTCACACAGGAAAAAACAAAAACAGTTTCTGAATACTGATAAGTTTATAGTTTAGTGATCTAAGGAGTGGAATGAGAGTTCATGTGATTTTTTTTTGAACTGATCTTTAATGATATTTGTTTAATGCAAATCCTTATCCATGATCAGTTTCAAATCCCATTAAATATTTCCTTGAATGATCATGATCTTGCAGGTTGTATCAGCACAAACTGCTCTTACAGAGGAGAAAAAAGAAGAAACGGTGGAGACACCAGAGACTACAACAACAGAAGAATCAGTCACAGTTGAGACTACAAAAGATGAAACAGTCACTGCAGCACCAGAAACAAAACCAAAACCAGAGGCAATGACTGAAGAACCAAAAGAAGAAGAAAAAAAGGTCGAGGAAGTAGAAGAGACAGCTGCTCCTGCTTCTGAAGAACCTGTAACAGCAGAAACTGAAGCAGCCAAAGAAGTTGAAGTTGAGACCAAAGAAGTTGCAGAAGAAAAGGTCACAGTGGAACCAGAGGAAACCAAGAAAGAGGCTGCAGAGCCTGTTGTGGAGGCTACCAAAGAGGAAGTTCAGGCTGTTGAGACACCGAAAGCCGAACTGGAACCAGAACCCGCAGTTGAGGCTGCAAAGGAGGAGGTGAAGGAAGAAGAGAAGGTTGCAGAAGCTGAGGAAAAGGAAGCACCGTCCGAGAAAACTGAGTAAACTGAGGTTCTGTCAAGGGAAGTGTAGCTTTAAGTGAAATGTCTCTATTGTTCTGTTTAGTACACTAGTCCTAGGCTGTTGCATATGTCAATGACCGAATTCTAGTTGTGTTAAAATAAGGGGTCCTTTCGTTTTGAGTTTGGTGTCTAGGTATGGAGATCTGTCCCTACTTGGATTGAACCAATACAGACTCGCCACCTGCCACGTCGAGAGAGGGAAATTCATTGCTTGATTCATTACAGATGTTTTTAGGTTAGTTGTGCTATGTGGGTCGGTCAGCCTGTATTTGGTATTTGGTACCATGTAGGTTTGATGCCTGTAACAAAAGCAGTTCTAGTTTTATATATGGATGTTGGTCTGTTTGATAACTTAGAATTGAATAATTTAGTACTTTTAGTATTGTATGGTTGTTGAGAATTAATTAATTCCAGCGGAATGGACATGTATAACGTCAATAATATTTTAGTTTAGTAATACATGAGTCGTTGTAGGTGAATTAAAAAGATTCAATATCAAATAGCAGAAATAACACACAAAGGAAGCTTAAGTTCCCAATTAATGTAACCAACTTAGTTTGCATTGAAACTGCTATCAATTTACTCATTTGTATAGGTTCTTATTAAAAATGAAATTCTTAGCTGAAAATACTAAAGACGAATTCAGTATTATTAGACTATAAATTTATCGGTAAGTATTTGTTTAAATTTAATCAGTCGATTGCACATGGCTTCCCAGACAACTGTGGTTACATGATGCTGAGCTGCATTGTTTGTCCATTAAACAATTCAAATTTGTAAATATTGTGTACACCGACGAAAATTTGCGTATACCTGTATACGTCAATAGATTAGCTTAATTTTTTTAAAAAAATATTATAGATGTGTGCACCGTCGTCCGAAAATTTATTCAATCAACTTATAAAAAAATTGTGAACTCCTTTTTGTACACTTGTGTACACCATTGTATATGTCATGACCCGTTTTCAGACCATGACATGCGTACAAGGCAAACCGTCTCGCACAAGTCTCGGACAACAAAACTTATAACTAATTTATTTCAAACCATTCCAAAACCAATTATTACAAATAATAAGGTAGACATCCAAACTCTCTAAAACATAAATTTTCATATTAAAGATAATATTTCTAAACAAGAAATCATGTTTAAATATAAAATAAATATACAGAATCATACACCAATAAGTATCGAGGTGTGAAGCAACTAACAAAATAGATAACTACGTCCGAACAAGAGGTCACTGACTGTAACTCCAGAATACCTCACTGAGTGCAAAATGCCTAATAATTACTGATAGGTTGTCAAACCCACCAAAATAAATACTTGTTCAGGAACAATATTTGAGTACAGTAGCAAACATGGTCGAACCACAGAGACCAGTAAAAATTCAGTTATTTGTCAAAAAGAAAATAAAATGGAATTGCAGAAATTAAATGTGAAGCTGAAAGTGTAAGTTAAAAGAAAGCCAGAATTGCAGAAATTAATAAGAATGCAACAATAATAACTGTGATAAAATCAATAATAATGAGAGCCTAACCAATGTACTTCTCTGTTTAATCTGTTAAATTGATCATCAACACAAAATGTAACATCTAACTGTTCAAATAGATTGGTTATAGTTGTCGGCAACCGCTCTAAACAACCAGTCTCTACTTACTTTGTCGATAATTCTGAGACATCTGACAAATTACTTCCCTTACCAGTAAATAACCCCGAGACCTCTGACAGGATTTAATCTACTAGCAGCATTAAGAATTAAAGAGACCCAATTCAAGTCAACAAATTCGAGACCTCGATTTATTTAGACCTGGCCATTTGATTTCATAACATAGGAGATGTGCAGCCACAAACAACTACGCTATTCGCTACCTAGGTTAGAAACTAACGAGACCTCGTGTTCCTAACTAGCAGTTTATTATCATGTCAATCACTCAACTGACCATTATTGAAATAATCAACACAACAATAATATCACAAGAGAGCTTAGAAATTAAATAGATATTCGAACAACAAAGACAATTTAATAACGAAAGTCTCACAATTCGTTTGGATTAAACATCAAAGTACCTTAGCTCGAGTAAGTTTAGCAATGCATGATGATAATTGAAAGCCAAAGAAAATATGGAAGAGTTGTTGGTTCTGTTATGTAAAAAACATGACAGTCGCCCAAGGAAGAAGAAAAGAGTATTTATACTCTTCCTAAAAAAACCTAATTCCTAATAATATTCAATAACAAAATAATGATTAATAAATCCCTAATGTGTTTCCAAAGGCTAAAACTGAGTAAAAAGCCTTCAATTTCGTCCATCATGTCAGGTTCCCGAGGCTCATCTCTTGGAAGTGTTCGACCCATCTCTTATGTTGATCCAATGTCTCTGCCCAGGTCACGACCTATACGACATGACCATATTGTAGTGCAGTTGAAAATTGCCTCCATCAAAACAATACCATTTTTACCCATTCTTTCTTACCCATTTACCTAAGCAACAAAGACATCAAACATAACATAAAATGCACTGAGGAAAATTTAATTATGCAAAACAAACACAAAATGCCACAATAATTATGCATAAAATGCAACCTATCAATTACAACCAACAAATCACTTGAGAAATAAGTTAAAAGTAAACAAGAAAAAGAAAGGGGGTAAGAACCTAGTGAGGAAACGACACTCCAAAGTGGCTCTGAGCATCACATAAATCATTTTGAAAACATTCAGAAAACACCACATGCAGATATACTTATACTTGTAATATACACTCGTATATACATACTTATACAATTTTGAAAACATTGTTGAAAAACGTTTCCACCCTCAGCAAACAACATACATTCAAACATACAATTACTATATAATATGACATGCAAAAACTCTTAACATGCTCTTACGAAAATCCATATATTATTTCTTCTTGTTCATTATAAAATTATTAATAAGCACCAAAATTAATACATTATCATGTATAACAGATATCACACTCAAATGACAAGGACACGTACCAACCATATATTACAATTATGAAAATCCCAATTATTTAGATTATGCAAAAATTTATTGTAATACCCCAGCCAGATTCTGGTAAGGCTCTTTGTAGTCTTCCGTTTGGTTCTGTTTCGATCTTGCTCGATGCAAGTGTTGAGTAGAGGGTTAGGTTTGTGAGAGGTGTTGCGTTACTCGAGTAAGCAATGATGCGTTACTCGAGTAAGCTGGACCATGGATTACTCGAGTAAGCATTAATGTGTTACTCGAGTAAGCATCTGTGTTACTCGAGTAAGCCGTGTTTTCGGATGAACACGATGAACACCTGGGAAAGTGTTACTTGAGTAACAGGATGTGTTACTCGAGTAAGTAGTGGGTCACTCGAGTGATGAAGGCCTATCACTTGAGTGAAGATACTGTTTTGGGCAGGGGTTTATAAATACCCCCACCCGACTCTTTTATTTATCTCACTTCATTTTTGTCACTCTCTCACTAAAATCGGTGTGAAACGCGTACTCATTGATTCTCATTGGTCACTTTTCTTTCCTATAGGTAAGTTTGTGTATCTAATCTCTTTATTTCACCCATTTCATGCTTTTAAATTTGGATTCATGCTTTAGGCCAAGTTTGCATATGGGTTTGCATTTTCGGGATGATTATGAGTTAATGGATGTTTAGGGTTGTTAGCTCTAGGTTGTTTGAGTTAAGGGAACCTGATTCAAGCTTTGAATCATCATATTTGATGAGGTATTGGTAGAGTTAGGGTTAGCTTCGTTTTTGGTCGATCTAGGGTGATTTCGAATTGTTTCGGTGGTTTTGACCCTAGATTCGTTTTTAGGACTTTGTTTAGAGTCAATGTGGGTGTTTAGTATCGATTTTTTTTCAGTTAAATCGTGCAAAATGATTTCTGAATTTGTTTGGGTTGTTGGGTTGTGTCTTACTAGAGTAAGAAGAGCTTTGCCTCCCTCGAGTGACCGGTGTGGCTGACTCGAGTGAGAGGTAGGTTGTCTTACTCGAGTAACCATGTCTGACTTACTTGAGTAAGATGAGGGGTCTCTTACTCGAGTAAGCCAGGGTGTTACTCGAGTAAGATGGGGTCCTTTGAGACTGGTTTTGTAATTTTGTATTTTGTCAATTTTTAAGAGTTTGGGACTCTGTTGGGGATCTTGACCACTTAGAAAAGTTAGTTAGCTATCCTAGTATAATCTGAGTACTATTTTATAATTTGTCAAGTTTCGGGGACTAAAACATAATTTTATACTAGTTAAGGACCAAACTGTAATTTTACATAGATTTAGTATTTTGGATCCAAAATGATAGGCTATCATTCGATATGGATCATTTGGGATCTTTCGAGAGTCCGCATCTGCATTTGCACATCATGTATCTGGTATTGTCACAGTACCGAATTTGAGTTTGCTTCTGATATATCTATCGATATATGTTTGTTCTATTCAGCTTCTTGTTCATGCTCGAGAGACTAGCCACCGACGAGTGGGGTCTGATGGGTGTTTTGCTATTGGACTACCAGGTAAGTAAATAGCAGCTTCAGACACATAAGCTATATCTCGAACTGTATATGTTTTCTGTTGTGTATAACACATACTCTGAAATTTGACTAATCTAAAGATTGACTAATGATAAACTAATTATGTGTATTAATCAAGATTCTGCTTTGAAATTGATATATGTATTATATATCTCATCTCCGATTTTGATGCTTCTACGCATACTCTGCTTTGATACTATATATTAGTATGCTTTTATTTTCTGATATGGGACACCTACTGTTACGGGATAAAACGTAACTTTTGGTACACCAACGTTTTGATAAAATCCAGCTATCAGGATTGTTGATAGCCATGTGTCCTGATTCGGCACATGATTTGATATGGATTGTGGTGGAGTCCACATACTCTATTATTAGTGCCACGTGCACACCTTCTTCTTTGGTCCCATATATTTGTATATGTATTTTGACTCTGAAAATGAAATCATTTTATACACATCTAAGTTTATGATTGCTTTATATGCGAACCCTTTTGCGAAAGGATTTTTCTGAAAAGCTATTACATATGTATCGCGTGTATATATATGTATGTTAAACTATATCTGCATGTGTAGTTTTAAACTATTTTCAAAACAGTCTTTGTGAGGCACGTATGAGGCGATCTGAAATGTTATTCATCATTGGGCCCTGACCCCTTTTGTTTATCTATTTACGTGATTCCTATTGAGCAGGTTTACAGATTTTGGCTTCGACAACTATCAGCATCCAGACTCCAGTGAGACATCTTTTGGTTAGTGATGCCTTTTGCCCGGGCTCATCTTTTTGTTTTGTAGAGCTCCGCATTGGGATGTAGTTGGGTTACCAAGTTGCCACTTTGGCTTTTGATTTATGTTTCGTTGTTTTTCGCACTTATAACTTTTGATATATATTTATTTATATATATTTGATTTACTATGTTTTTGATGATTAATGTTTTAACAAATGTTTTATAATCTGAATCGTTTGAGTAATATGTTCTGATCTTTGAGGCTTGTGTGAGATGGGTAGGGCTCCCACAGACGGTTCACCTCGTACGCCGGTCACGTACTCGCAATGGGTCGTGACATTTACGTATTTGTGTATATCATATGATTAATTATTCACCGTACTGAATAGATCTAATAATTACTGATTATACTCCCGTAGTATATTAAAACCGTGTTGACTAGATCATATCGAATATAGCTAGCAGCCTTATGAGTTTAAATAGTACCCGGCTAAAAAAGGCTAACAGCTGATAGCTTTAGGTGCTTAAAATAGTACTCCTCTACCCTAATGGTCTTAAAGCTGTAACAGACAAAAATTGATCATATCCGCCAGTATTACAGTCCACGTGCTCTAGCAAGATGTATCCCATCAAGCTATTGAACAATATGCTACAAGAGAATGAACAATAATACAAATTCACCAAATTTATTATTTCCAGACATAAATCATGTAACTCTAAACAACCTGACAGGGGACCAAAATCAAAAACAGAATCAGAATCATAAGTGGACTTTGCCACTAGAAAAATAGCTCACGTGTGTTAGCTAGACACAATGGTTACTACCTACCCTGATAACTGAGTGCTACCAACTACCCTGGTAAATGAGTCTTCACAATGGTATACCAAATGTTACGTTTATCCCAATAACAAAGGTGTCCGAAGTTAGAATAATTAAACAATAATTATTACAGAAATTATAAATGCAGAATCAGACGGATAATAGTGGATGCACCATAGGCTTAAGATACAATAACCAATCGCATAAATCAAATAACATATTCTTATTATCCCAATAAGAATATGACAAAAAATGTAACAGACAAACATATAAGGCAGATAACAACTTTTTAGAAACTATGGCAGAGTATATTGTATAACACATATAATATATATTATTCAGAGTATAGGTTATTAACCTAAACATTCCATATACAAAATTTCATATTACCTTATACATTTATTTATCAGACAAATTATTTATAGAAATTGTATGAATTTCTAGACATAATATTTATTACTGAAACGTAATAATTTTCAGAGCAGATTTTCATGTAAGTTAGATTTATAGATTTCGATCCTTTAGTTATTTCAGATTACATGCAAAAGTCCAGAAACAAAAAAAAACGATATAGATTTAGAAGACACAACCTATGTGTCTGAAGCTGTCATTTCACTCACCAGGACACTGAGCCAAATAATCCAGATCACGGTCTACCGATGAATAACTGGTCTCCTTGGAAACCAAGCAGAACTAAAACAGACAAATCAAAATATGACACCATGGCAATACTGATATATGATATGCAAATGCAGACTCAGACTCTCAGACGATGCCCGAAAATCCATTTCGAACAAAAGTCTAATATTTCGACAAAAGGCAAACCTCGATGTAAACTTGCAGTTTGGTCCTCAAACTTTTGAAAAATTAAGAATCAATCACCAAAATACTTTTGGAAAACTATGAATCAGTCCCCAAAATATCCCAAATTTATAAATTAATCCAAAAACTCCAAAAATTATTATTAAGACCTTAAAACCTCAAAAAAATGCAAATTAATACTAAAATATGTGTAAAATTATATTTTAGTTCTTAAATGGAAAATCACACAAATGGTTCCTACTTTCGATCCACTCGATAATAATCGATCCTAAACACCCACATTGGTCCTACTTAATCTCCTAAGCATGAATCCAACCTTTGTTTCAACAAATAAACACCAAATCACCAAGAAATTTCAATATCAAATTCGGATTTCCATGGCATTCCCAACAAACAGCACCAATACTTCAAATCCCACAAAGGTTCATGTTTTCCCAAGTCTCTTATGCATAAATCTAGCAAAAACAACCTCTAATCTACCTTAGAATTCAAGCAAAACCTAATCTTAGACTCGTTGAAATCCATTTTCGTTCTTCAAGTTCCCACAACAAAACAATGCAATAAAAGGAAGAAGAAACCAAGACAAAGTGAAGAACTTACCTCAAGAATTCGAAATTCACCAAAAAGAAGCAAGAGAGAGGGAGTTTGAGAGGTTTGGGGACGGGTCTGTAGTGTTTGAAAGGGTGAGAGGCCGAATGAGGTCGGATTAGGGTTTATAAAGACAAGCCCGAGCGAAACGGCAACTCTTTGGTGCTTTCTGTGCAAATTTTGCAAGACATGGGCAAACTCACAAAGACACGGACAAGATTTCATGTCCGTATGTTGAGAAAATCAAGGCACAATCAATGGGTTTCAAACATGGTCAAGAGCTCTATCCTTGTCCTTGTCCGTTGAGCCCAAAACTTGACTTTTCTCGTCAAAAAACACCTCTCTTAATCACACAAACATCCAACATGATTAACGGTCCAAAAATCAACCTAAATCCATCAATATTCAAAACACCAAACCAATGGTTGGAACAACGAATCATGATAAACAAAAAACTTAATCACTCTCGAACACCAATAAAATGGATGAGATGTTACAGTACACTTTTTGGAAGAATTAGATATTTATAATAATAATTTTTTTGAAAAAAAAATCGATTTCTCGCTGGAAGTCATTTTTTTTTGCAAAAAAAAATCAATTTCTTGCAAAAATATTTTAATTTCTCGCAAAAATATTTCAATTTCTCATGAAAATAGTAGTTTTAAGATGTATTTATTTTTCTGCCATGAGATGCCATTTGTAAGATTGAATATTTTATTTTGTTATAAATGTGTTATTTTCTCAAAAAAATCGGGATCCTTAAATTTTGTTGTTGAAGTAACCCGACTGTCAAAGCCCAGAAAACTATAGGCCCATGCACTGACTCATAAATTACAACAAGGAAAGAGAACCAAAGAACTGAAAAAAAAAACAACTAAAATACCAAGTGGACGACATTTGTCCACATTTTTCGTGGTAATAAACTGACTTAACTGTCCATGTTCATCCACAAGAACAGAAACATAAAAATGGCAAGTTCTTTTACAACGTCAACAACAACAAAATTAACAAGTGGGAGAGATGAAGTGTATGTTTTAGCAATGCCATTGAGGGCAACAAAAGGACCAGCTCAGTTACTCATGTCTACTGCTTACTCTCTCAACTTATGGGATGTTCAACACTTCATGGTTCTCATCAAACTCAATTCTAATTCACAACTTCACCATCCTCAGGTTCCATTATTCTTAAATTTTACATTTTTTTTGGTAGATATATAGTTTGATCAATTTTTTCCCACTTGTTTGTAGGAATGGTTTTTGATTTTCAGCCAAAAGATCCTGAAAATATTCAAACAGCATTAGCAGTTTTATCAGGAGGATCAGTACCAGGTTAGACTAATATTGTTTCTTTACTCTTTCTTCGATTAATTGATGCTAAGATTCCCAAATTACACACCAAAATTTTGAGAATTGTAAGCTTATTTAATGAATCGTGGCCGGAAAAAGAACGTAATTTATAATTAATTTGTCAGGAGTTGTTCATATGCGAAAACTGAAAAAACTTGCAAGAAGCAAATGTTGGTTTGTTGGATCCTCCGAAGTAGATGATGCTTTAAATGTTGCAACTAAATTCAGTGATGGCTGGGAAACTGATTTGAAGATAGGTCATCATGATTGTCGTGACTATACCAATGGTACACACAACTCTTTTCTTTTTGATATATTTATTTGCATCGCGTTTGTAGAATTAATTAGTTTTTAGCATGATGATGATCATGAATCGGTGTTTGAATATTAATGTTTTGCTAGTGATGTGTCCGTTATATGCGTCTGATGAGTGCAAAACCATCGAGACAAAATAGACTTTGATACCATCTTAAATTTTTGGCTAACTTTTAGTATAGGCTTAAGAATTAAACCTTTATATTCATACTTGTTCAATTTGATATTAACTTGGCTGTCTCTGTTAATGCATTTGACGATGCAATCTCTTGAATGAAGCATAGTGACTAAACTATTTAGTTTCATCATATAAATTTTTCTTTGAAGGATTGGTTGAGCTTCTTACTGGAAAGTAACAAGTGTTAGAGATTCTGCAAAGAAGCAACAATCTTTCTGGAAATTAAAACATCAAATTTTTGTCCTACCAATATAAACAATCACTGAAGAAATTTTTTTCTTGACAATATACATAGATTTCTGGAAAGGGAAGATCTTCATTGTAAACAGCTTGCAGAGCTTTATTACTACCATGTATGAATTTCAAGGCCATTGAGCCTAGAAACTTGTAATTAGTCTCTTTTAGCTCTATTTTTTTTCTTAACAACATTAAATCTCATGATCTTTGTTCATTTTTACACTTCTGGCTCGATCTTTCGACAATAACACCCAATAACACTAGTTTTGTGATTTTTTGCATTTGTGGCATGAGTTAGTATTTCCGTTAAAAAAAAAAGACAATTGATGACGTGGTACTAACAGCGTGATGACGTGACCGTCAATTTTCAATTAATAGTCATCACACTGTCAGTGTCACGTAATTAATTATCATTTTTTTAACGGAAATACTAATGCATGTTACGAATGCAAAAAATCACAAATGTGGTACTATTGAGTGTTATTTTCGAAAGGTCGGACTATAAATACAAAAAGGAGCAAATGTCGTATTATTTAATGTTATTAAGCCTATTTTTTTGAAATTAAGTCTCTTAACTCTATGAAATTGTATTGTTGTATGAAATTTGATCCGAAGGTATATATTATCATAAATAAATAAAAAAATAGTTTGTGATGTGGACTTGACGGCATCATATTAAATGCCGTTATACCACTTGGGCACTCGCAATGCTGATTAAATAAAAATTAAACGAAACTTATGTGTTTAAGGAAAAGTTAGGTATAAAAATATTAAGATTGAAAAGTTAATCCGAAATCAATAAAATAAGCAATAATCAGACAGTTTTTCATTTAAATTCAAAAGGATCAAGACGTTTTTCTAAGTCTGCAGTTGGATTAAAATTTTACTTGCTCATAATTTTCACAAATGACAGCTGTTTTGTTTATATACTATGAAAAGAAAAATTAATGTTGGAAAAATCTGAAGCCAAATTGGAGAAAGGTGGATAAATGAAGGCAAAACAAATCATGAAAAAAGAAAATTTAAAGTGGGAAAAAATTAAAAGTTACAATAAATGTGAAAGAACGACGAGAGATATTCCAAAACTTTGAAATTAAGCATTTATATTTTCAAAAGGGCATATGAGTATGTGGTTCCCATTAGGCTATGGATGGCCTTTATTGGTGACCAAACTTTGTTTTTTCTTTGTTGTCTCTTTATACGATTTCAAATTGAAAATCCACATTTCATTAAGGCAGTTCCTACTTCTTCTTTTTTTTTTTGTCAGCAAAAAAGAAGAATTTGGGACTATCGATGGTGATGTACTCTTACTGAACGTGACCATGTAGACAAATACTCCTCGCTGTGGAACGTTGCTTGTAGACTCACCACGACACCCGCTAAGAGCTGACGTTAGTCTATTGACGCAGAGATATCCGAGGTCAACCAGAGAGATGAATGTGTTTCAAACCCGAATGGGAGATAATGGGATTCCTACTTCTTGATGCTATGTGATCCCATATAACAAATTCAGATTATAAGTTACGTTTTCATTTATATATATATTTTCATTTATATATATATATTAAAATTAGCGGTTGTTTCTTGGAACACCACGATTGATATTTGTTTTTTGTCTTTATTTTTAAAAGGGGATCGGTGATAGCCTAATGTTTTACTGGTCAAACCTGTAGTTTTAAATTATTGAAAAGTCAAGTTCAAATGAGAATGTGGTTATTTAAAATCGTTAAATATAACATCTTGATTCAATAAATTAAAGAAATTGACACATTCAACAAGTACTTGAATTCATATTTTCTTAAAATGCTTTCTTCATCCTATATAGGTAGATATTGTTTTTCTTTTTAATTTGTTCGCTTTAAATTTTAAATTTATTTTTTTAAGATTAATAGTTATGTGTATTAACATTAACCACTACAAGGAAAACTTTAATTTCATGAAAAAAAGAAAAGAAAAGAGAGAGAGAAAGAAAGAATGAAAGGAACTTTCCGGCCTTTGTGTCTCCAACAAAGAAAAAGAAAAGCTAGGTTCATAGGAATGAATTAGTCAACAACTCACACCCTTTTAATATATCAAATGAAATAAAAAACAGCCAATAATCCAATTCAAGATGGATGATCTCTTTAAGTTGCGTTTTTATGCAAAGATTGTTCGGTAAAATAGCATGATCAAAAAATTTCTAGTATTTAAGTTTATTATTCATCCAAAAACTTTTTTTTTGCAAGGAAAAATATTGTGTTCAAATTAATAAAAATTAATTACACTAGATTGATTGTAAATAAATGTTAATTTATAGCATATATGGGTTTTTTGGTCGAATATAGTTACTTTTATTATTTAAAAAGTGTATACAACAATATAATAATCAGACCAAAAAACTAATTTATACAGTCCTTCCTATACATTCATACAAAAATGGACGCAATTCTGTACTTTGTAGTCATGAATTATTATTTTAAACACATTCATTGACCTAATCCATTTTTTTTTCATGATCTTGAGCCAACAAAGAGAAAAAGAAAAATGAAATGTCTATTTGGCTAACACTTTGACAAACACAACATTGTATTATTAATTGAATGAGTGGATGGACCTTTTCATCTTTTGATAAGATGTATAGAGAACACAAAGAATAATTAATCAATTGGTTATAAAGTATTAGTTTTGGCTTTGTGCTACGACATGCATACATCAGGTATACCTCACCGAGTGCTACTTAAATTTCTATAATTTGAAAATTTCTCACTGAGGATTAAATTCTCAATAAAAAATAGATATAAGCAAATCAAACCCTTAATTCATATGTGAATGACAAAAGCAATAACCATCTCAATTTTCATTCCTGATTCAGTTCAATTCAAATATCGTAATTTTAAAATAAAAATTTATATGAAATAACCGAATTAACTAAAAAAGATAGAGTATGCAGTGATGTGTATTAACCCTGCATTGATGTGGGAAAATTTATAAAGAAAGCAACTATTTTATTTACTCACATCGTCCCACAAAATTGTCATTTTTTTACACAAAAATTATGAAAATAATAAATGTAATGTCATTTTTATTGATATAGTAAATATAGTTAGAATTTTGTTGGATATAAGAGCAACTCTAACCCGGGTGCAAATTTGTGCAAAACGCAAAATTTGGGCAAAACACAAAATTTGTGTTATTTCTCCTCTCCAACCCAGCTTCAATCTTTTGTATTTTTTGCGTTTTGGGCGCGGCACTGTAGCAGCGCAAAACACTGTAGCTCATAAATTTTTTTATTTGATTTTATATAAATATTAATTATATTTTGGACTACTTTGTATTATTTTGTATATTTTAATTGTGATTTTTTATATGTTTAAATTAGTTAATGATGTAATTAATTAATTTGAATACAATGTTAGTTGATGATTTAATTGATTTATATAATTGAACTATTTTTATTTGATTTAATTGATTTACAGCCTCGAGGTCTAAAGAAAAGGTATTTTGCCACGAGACAAGATGCATGTAGAAAGGATGTCGAGCGTACATTCGGAGTGCTACAATCACATTTTGCAATTGTACCTTGACCATCACGTTTTTTGAGAAAAAAGTCTTACGTGATATAATGACTACGTGTATTATCATGCACAACATAATAATCGAGGATGAATGAGATCTCAGTGCACCAATAAATGATGCAAGAGAAGTGCTTAGTCTAACAGTTGAATTTGTACAAGATGAAAATATACGATTTGAACAATTCATTGCACGATACAAACAAATCAAGAACAAAGATGCACATATTTCACTTCGCAATGCATTGATCGAGCATTTGTGAGAGCAATATACGAATTCAGATGATCTTTGAATAATTATGTGTTATTTTGTTTCTAATTGTTGCGTGTATTTTCATTTTTTAATCAGTGTAATGTTTGTTTGTTTGTTTATTTTTCTTATTATTAATTCTTAATTAAAAATATATTATGATTAAATTTCACTTATTTTTAATTAAAATAAATAATACATATAATAATATGTTAATCCACATAATTAAATTTATTTAACAAATAATTAAGAAATAATTAAATTTGTAATTAATTAAGAAAGAATTAGAATGTGATTTAAAAAGAATATTAAGAGCATATTTTTTTAGAGTTAAAAATAGAATTGTATGTTCGAGATATTTTTACTGTAGATACTATATTTTTATGAAAAATTGCTATAAAATAGAGTTTTGGGATAAAGATCACCTAAAAAAATTTCATCCACTAATGAGCGGCAAAAAATGGGAAGTAGAATAAAAACTAAAGTTTATTTAAAAAGGTAATAATTTTCTTAGGACACCATAAAAAAGAATAGTGGATAATTTTTGTGGGAGGAAGGGAGCCCATGTTAATTAAGGAAAAATTTCACATTTAATTAGAACTTGAAGAGGAGAATCTAAAATTACATGCCTTATCATAATCATTTTGAGATTAATGATTTGGAGTATACAATATCTCATAAATTAATAAAACTGTCAAAAAAATCTCATAAATTGATAAAGCTAGATTAGGGCATGCCATTAAATACACACGTCATTGCACAGATGTTTGCTGCTACTTATTTAATTAGTTAACAACCTGGAAGGGAAATCATGATAATTAACTTTGATTTGGATGATTAGGGAATTAAATAATCACTAATCATTCTTTTTCTAGTAATCAATCAATAAATATTAATTATCTATACATGGATACAACTTATCATTTGAATCTAAACATATAGATCTAACAATACATTATGAAGCATGTTAACTAGATCTAGTAATCAACAAACAACTTTAAAAACAAGACAAATCAACATAGTTTTGTGAATAATGAGCAAACTTACATTATAAGAAGTATCATTTCTGCCGCAAAAAATCTTTTCATGAAAATTTTGAATACTATTCAGCAAAACAGATCGAATTCGAGCCTCCTTATAACGAAAACATAATTATATTTTCTACTTCTATGTATCAATGGGAGTGTCAATCCAATTGAGGCCACCAACATGAGCAGTAGTTTGGAACCAATTAGGCAAACCTTGTAAGACAATATCCTGAAATTTTCCAAGCTTTGGATCATAAGAAACAAGAACCCTGCTTTTGTACTCCAACAAAACTTCACCATTCTTCAAAACACACAAAACTCTAACAACCCTTTTGTTCAAAGCCACATTAAACAAATTATGATCCCATCTAAGTTGAGTTCTAGAAGACCTATCAACACTTTTCTTCAACTCTTTTGGCATGTAAGACCCAATATTGTATTCCTTCACCCATGACTCCTTCACATTATACTTCTTCATCACCCAAATCTCCAAT
>CAODLS010742900.1:0-13837 GCA_948243855.1 Flueggea neowawraea
TTACATGCACATCATCATCAACTTTGACATAGAAATCCGCATCCCATAAAGCAACAGCAGTGGCTAAGTATATCTTTGTTTTAGCGGACAATTCCAGGTAGCCCTCAACATGTTCCTGCTCCCAAATCAATGACAAAGGATCATGTTATAGTTAGCTGGTTTTTCAACAAGGTCTTTGCTCCTGTATAATTATCAATTAATTAACAGAAATGGCACAAAGAAGAGCAAGACCAAAAAGCACTACCAGCCTTAAGAAGTCCCCATGCTTCTTTTCTTCGGCTTCAATAGCTTTGTCAAGAATACCTCCTGCAGTAGCACTAGAGAGAAAAAATATAAATTAATTCCCTTCAAGAAATCATTCGGTTTCATAAACTGAAACCTACAAATAATTCTCAATCGGTGCGGGTGTTCACAAACAAAGATGAGTAACATGAGTACATGTAGTGAGCTACTGACCTGTGACCTATTACAAAGCGAATAACAATGCCCTTCTCTTCTTCAAGCTTCTTTCTTTTATCACCTAGATTTCATTATTGGGCAAAAAGAGATACAGATAATAAGTCAATAACATTACCATAGAAAGAGAGAGAGAGAGAGAGAGAGAGAGAGAGGAAAAAAAAGAAGAAGCACTATCATGTAAATCTTAACTAATTATTACTTGGATGATAAATATTTACTGACCTTGAGGCATCCAAGTAGCACGAACTGAATCTCTCCTCTTTCGGCTGCTAAAAGCAGTATTTATGCCAATAACCATTAAATACTTCCTTTTCCTACTTGGTTCAGTAATTTTTAAGTAGCCAGATACTGGAGAAACATTTAGTATAGAATCCTGAGCAGCCCTTGCAGCAGCCAACTCCATTTCTAAATTTGAAATTGTTTTATCCAATGTTCTGTTGCAAGCAGTCAGATGTTAACAGTCAATGCTTTCGAAGGAATTGAAACAAAGAAAAAACAAAAGCACTGCTTACTGTATGGCATGGTGCGTCTTTGAAACTTCTCCCATAATGTCCTTGGATTTTTCATCCTTCTGAGAAGATAGATGTACCAGCATGTTAACAACTTGACAGAAAGCAATGTGGAGTTTTATCCTATAAAAAAAGCATATATTATTGCATGCTGTGAATAAGTACTCACAATTTCTGGAGCACAACCTTCTGAGATTAGCTTCAGTTTATGATCTTCCGTGTCACCTGTTCTTGATATATCTATAACTTCAGGCACTGCCCACATTCTATTGCCAAAAGATCTTAGTTAGCATGATTCCACAATTCAAAATAGCAATGACCAACACAGAATTCAGATCATACAGTGATTATAGCATGGATATGTATAGAAAAACTCCAATGAGAAATTAAAAATTGGTGTGCTCAGCTAACATCCATTTCACATGTTTTGCACATTTACTTCCTGGACTAAGAGCAGATGTACATTGATTCAGACTGTAAAGAAATAACTAATTCAGTTATTTGTTTCTTCATTGTTTCAATCAACAGGCATATCAAGTCAATTGTTACACAAGGAATCATATATGACAAAAAACACAAGGACAATTCCAGTCAAAAGATATCCAGGAATGAAATCTCAAAATTTGCAGTTTAGGTTTTTTAGAAAAATGATGTGGTTTTAGCGAAAATGAAGAAAAAAGGCATGCTCCGTCAGTCTTTAGCACCTCTCTAAAGCATATAGAACTCCTTATCATGAGACTCCAAGGATCAAGCGCTACATTTCAACTCTGATTTATCTGCCTAAACAGCGATCATTTGGACAAAATGAGCTGACTAAAGAAAGGAAAGTTTGTGCAGACTCAGAAGCATTAAAATGAATTACAAATTCACTTTTAAGCTTCTTGATTACTATTGTTCTTTCTATTAAACCACCATTTCAAAGCTAACCAAGAATTTTAGGCAGGTGTACATATATAGCTAGTTAACAGTGGATAGACCCGCCTACGAACCAGCAGTTCGATGATCAGATAAAATATAGAAAGTAACACAAGAATCCATCTAAATTTTTATTTTCAAAGAACTGATGCATATGACAGCGCACTTGAATCCATAAATAAGGACTTCAGATCCGTCCTACCAGTGATTGAACAAAACACAAGTACAATAATTACAAAGAGAGAAGAAAATCGCCATCGGCACTCAACGACATAATCAAAATTCAAAACACGTGTAAATTTGCACTATAATATAACTAACAAAAAAAAAAGTAACATCAGAATCCATCATATGATAAGAGATTTCTTTTTGACACCCTAAAGAAAACCCTTTCAAACCCACATTACCAAAATTATCCCTTCTATCTTACTAGCCCATAAAAAGAGAAGATCTTTCAGGACCAGTTGAATTCTTGAAATATTATATCAATTACACAAAAAACAACAGAACCAAAATCAAACAATTCAACAACTAAATAACTAACAATATCAAATTCAAACTTGAATTAAAGAAAAACTGATCCGTATGAAAAAATTTTAAAGTCAAACTTGAATCAAAGGCTACAATAACGAGAGAAAATTACCTGTCAGAGAATAGCATCCCTGCGCAGAAGCAACCAATGCAAAGCAAAAGAGTCCATTTTCTTGAAACCACACTCTTTGAGACTGGTTCAAATCCCTTGTTCTTCCAAGTCATCGTCTTTGTTGCTTGACTTAGTTTTCACAACCAGAAACCAAATAACAACCTCAATTGAACCAAAGCCCACATCAAATTCCGAGTCAATTCAGCGAGTTGACCCCTACCCAGATCCAAACACACCTCCTAAACTCAGAATTTCACGAAAAAATTGAATCTTTGAAGACTCTCAGTTATTTACAAATCAAAGAACCCAATTGAAATGCAGTGAAAACAGAGATCTGAACAGAAACAGAACCAGAATTTACAAGCAGCAAGTTGCAGAAATCATATGCACATACAAACACAGATTAAGGAAATGGCTAATAATGGAAATGTTAATGAGTCTTTTTCAAATGGGTTTTGAAGTCACTGTCTAATTTTGGTTTCGAGAGTCACAAAAACAATTATTTCTCTTGAGTTTTCAGACAGGAAGGTGGAGACTTGTGGAAAGAAATGTATGCTCCAACCACAACTGCAAGTTGCAACTGGAAACCTTTATTAATTTCAATATTTATATTTATATACCATTTTTTATGGTATTTTAATTGGAATAAATAAATTAACTGCATTGTATAAACAAACATTTCTTATTCAATTCAAATGTCTGTACTTAGGTACCTGCCGTACGCTTGCCGGTTTCTTCTCTAGCTTCTACCGACTTCAGTAATAAACTAATATCAACGACCCTATTAAGGGCCATTGCCCTTCCTATTAAGGGCCATTGTCCTTCTAATTATGTTGTCTCTTTTTTCATTAAACTTCATTTATTAATTGGATAAAGGGCATGTTTGTTTTAAGTAAATTTGGATTACCATTGATGCATAGACTGAATTTGCATAAAGCGAGGCCGAACCCATAAATAATTCATTGAACTTATAACTTTTTTTTTTCTTAAGTTTCTTAATTTTATAATTTTTTTAATGAACTCTTAAATTTATCAATTTCACTCTATTAAAGATAAATATATTAAATTGATCATGTTAATTAATGGTGTTAAGAAAAGTTGAAGCCTAACTCATAAGTAAATCCTCTAATTTGTAATTTATTTTCTTTCAAAATCACCCCGTACACACGTATATTTAATTATTTTGTTTATTCTTTCAACAAAAAATATATTTGATAGCATATAAATACTAAACATAAATATTTTGATATATTTAATAACATATAAATATTAATTATCATTTCACTTATTCTTTCAAAAAAAAATATTTTGATATATTTAATAATATATAACTATTAAACATAAATATTTCTATAATATAATAATTAAAATAAAATAAATATAAATATTAAACATAAATATTTTTTTATTTTTTATACTTTATTATATTTTACTATACTTTTACAAAAAATATAGTAATAAAATTTAATTATAATTAGTAAATATATTGATTGATTAAATATACAAAAATATTGTATTAACAACGCCCAAAAATAGCACTGCAAATGGTACTAGGTTAGACTCATGGCGTGGACACTGTAGCAATGGGAAAAAATGACATTGCAAATGACACTGGGTTGGACTCCACATCCAACGTCATTTCCAACTTTTTGCGCCAATTTGGCGTGCGTTGAAGACGCCTTAAAACGTTATCCTATATGTCTCATTTAACGAATTTGGTCTTAACAGGATGAAATTTACAACATAGTGCCATTTTTAGGCATTACTACAATGTATTTGTATATTTAATTAATCAATATATTTAATAATTATAATTAAATTTTATTACTATTTTTTTGTAAAATTATAGTGAAATATAATAAAATAAAAAAATAAAAAGCACAAGATCTACAAATTTAAAATATAAACACATTCATATCAATATAATTTAATATAAATAAAAATATTCTACCATAGTAAAATTGAATTTATAATTAAAATATATCAAAATATGTTTTTTTGAAAGAATAAGTGAAATAATAATTAATATTTATATGTTATTAAATATATCAAAATATTTATGTTTAATATTTATATGTTATCAAATATATTTTTTTGTTGAAAGAATAAGTGAAATAATTAAATATATGTGTGTACGGGCAAGGTTTAAGGAGAAATAAATTACAAGTTGAAGAGTTTATTTATGAGTTCGGCTTCAACTTTTCCTAATACAGTTAACCTATATGGCCAATTTAATGAATTTGTCCTTAATATAATAAAATTGACAAGTTTAAGTGTTCATTAAAAAAATTATAAAATTAATGAACTTAAGGGAAAAAAAAACTTACAAGTTCAGCGTCTATTTATGGGTTCGGCCCATAAAGTGAATTTACTTCTCCATAAGTTACACTCTATTCATTCAATCTACAATTTGCAATGTATTTTTTTACTGAATTTACTTAAACAAATTACTAATAAGCATGTTCTATAATTCTCAAAAGCTCAAAAGACGTGGTATGATATATTTATTTATTTTCGACAATGCATTTTAATAAATTTATCAACTTATAATCTAGATCAGTTATCTATCTAAGAATAAAATCCGAAGAAAAACAATATAGTTACCTAGTTACCATTGAAGCATCATTTTATTAGTAGTAGTTTGATATTGGAACTTCAGTGTTATCTTCTTTTTATTATTTATGCTAGCTTTTCAAATGCAAGGTGATTTCAGCTCAGATTGATCATAATACTAATTCAAGACTTTGCCTCAAAAAATAAAACTGTAAAAACCATAATTAGAGAGTGGCATATAATAATATCGGCCAGCAAGAGAATATGATTGTGATAAAGTTGACTTCACAAAGACAATACTTGAAATATTGTCCGGACTAATCAAATAAAATCCATACGTACCACTACCAATCAAAAAAAAATTAAAATCCATATGTTTCTCGTCAAATTATTACTTATATGCATCTGGATATTTTGATAACGAACATCCATTCCATATATTCAAAAACCTTTTCCCGTAAGTCAATTAAGGGCACAAATTATTTGCATTAATCAACCCCTTAAACCTCCGACACTATCATAATTAAACTAAAATAAATACCTTAACGTGTTTCAATTACTCGTAAAAAAATTATTTAGCAGTCATCAAAGGTTTTTTATAAGTTTTCTTTAAAAGTAGTTGTAATACAATCGGTAAATTTTTAAGAGATCACTCATTATCGTACTACTATTACCCTAATATATTTAACTTCGGAAATCTGATGGGATCCGGTGCAAGTTGTCATTTAAGTTATAGCGGATTATCTAAAGTAAGTACAAACCAAAACTCTAAACAAAAGCATATATGCAATTCCAATTTAGATTTTGAAACATTTGGTCCTTAAATTAGGAAAGTATAGAGTGTCCATGATTGATCACTCCAAGAGTCGTTAAAATCCCACGCAGCCACATGCATGGAACACGTGCAAAGAACATGCAACTCAAATAATGGAATTTCACACGTAATCAAACCACACAATCCAGCTTCATTTGCTAGGGTTTTGGAATTGAATCAAATTGATGTACAGCTCCAAACCCAATTGTCATCATTAAATTGACCCTACCCTTTGCGATACTTTTTTAATTTATGTTAATGAATGATGCCATTTGGACCCATTTGCACAACGAGGTGTTTGATTTTTTGTAGAAAATAAAAATTGATTGTATATCAATAAATTATGTATCAAAAATATAGAGAGAGTTACGCCTTTTTAAAAATTATAATATGTTAGAATATATAATAAATAAATCAATTTAGCATACTATAATATGTTTTATAGATAGTATATTATAATTTTCAAGAGTATCTGATTAGAATTACGGATTTTATATATGATTAACGATGTTTGGTTTATATTTGGCATAATATAGTATATTATATGTTCAATATATATTTTTGTTCAAAATATATTTCATAGTTATCAATTTAGTAGAAGAGTTTTATGTTTTGTGGCAAAACAAGTATTCAGTATATATATTCATTCAAAAATAATTATAGAATGGGTCTTATTTCTTATGCATGCAATATGAGTCATCCATCGGTCAAAACTCATCGGCCCTCTTTAATTAGGACGAATGTTCCGAACCTTTGTTCCCGAAGCGTTCCCCTCTACGCCATGAATTTTGTACACCCTAATAAACAAACAGTCGACATGCCATCAGACTTCGCACATAAATACCACGTTGTAGACAATACAAGGTAAGTTTCTAAGGACGAACCCCCGGACACACAGTATATGTATATATACCGCTTTTATGCTCTCTATATTTGAACGATTTACTGACTTAAGCATCGAAATGAGTTCCTTCAGATCTCCACTAAAGTACCTCTTTTGATCTCTCATCTATGATCGCAAGCCTACCCGAAATCTCTTGATTAAGTGCATAGCATCACCAGATACTTATCATTTACTCTTATTATTAATTGATATTTTTATTGATGTTCAGATCGTTAGAATATGAATAATATTAATAATTATATTTTATATGGGTATGAATATGAACGGCTGGGATCAGTGTAGCTGGTTCCATTAGAAAAAGTATAAATTGAACAAAAATTGACGAAGAACTTATATATTTGTTTTGGTCTAAAATGAAGCACTCATATGATCAACACTTGGACGAACATTCACATGGAAAGGGCCAATTCGATATACTGGTGATCCAAATTAAAGTAATTAAGTTGATAAGCTAATAAACCTCCCATTTGACCTAGGTGTGACAGCCTAGCCAGCACTAATGATTAACTACCTGCAACATTGAAAATTAGATAAATAAAGATCTAAATTAATTTGACATCATTAACTTACAAACATACAAAATTTGGTACCATTTTGTAAACATAGTTAGAAAAATTACCCATATTGTAAGTCACTAAAATTTTACACTACTGATAAGAGAATATGTAGGATGTTTCAATTTTTTGGTATAAGAAATTGATATATTGTAGCTAATTTGTAATTAAGTTTGTCATTGACCATATTTCTCAGCGATCGTTAGCTCTTACTGAAATATTGTCCGTTTTAAATTTGTCGTTGTAAATATAAGCGGTCAGGTTTTGTCCAAAAAAAATCTATTTTATATCTGTATTAACAACTGTTTATATCATAATAGTGGATTGCACTTGATTAAAAATAAGTTGACAAGGATTTTGATCTGATCAAAATCCATCCGACCAATTGAGATACAATCAAATTAATTTTGTCGGTTTGGAGAAAAAACTTTCAGCTTATTTTGACTTTAAAACCAAATGATTTAGGCCATTTAAAGCTCGAAGTGCTAGTGCCATTGGATATTTCACATTTTTTTCTTTATTTTATTTGCAATCCGTTAGCGATAGGGATATTTCACTTTGAAATACCAATTGTGATGATGTAAAACTTCTGGAGTCAAAAGCAATAATACGCAACAAAATTGGCCCATTACACCTACATGATTTGTTCTCCTGTCTTGATCTCTGTTACACATTTTAATCAAGGATCTCAAAGTTCAAGTCTAGGATAGCTCATGTCCCCCGCAAATAGCCACTTCTCTATCCCAAGCTTGCTACTTCTAACAACTTTTCCAACACATCATTTTCAGATACTTGCTTCACCTCTATCTTCTTCAATCCCTTATAAAGTTACAATTTCGGATTTTATTTTAAGCATTTTAGTTTAGTGGGTATTTTTTAGCTTATCTTACCAACATTTATATGTGAAGACCCAAGTATTGCTTAACAATTTCAAAACTTCTATCTTTGTTGTCGTTTTTGTATTGTTGCCATCGTTGAAATCACAACACAAAGATTTTTTAATAGTAACAAGCCTATATAATGGGTACTGAAAAATTGCATTTCAAATAATAAAGCAAAGGACTACTTGATGGGGTTCTCAGAAATCAGAACCCACCCTTGGGCCTTGACAGTTTGAGTGCCCCAGAAAAAATTTTGAAGCTCTCTCTGACCTCAACTCACATGGAGAGTGGAGCTTAATCACAATCTGGCACCTGCTGGCTGCTGTACGTGAAGGGTGCAGCACTATGTGAATCATGTGAATGAACCATATATATATATATATGAAAAAATTTTACCTATATTTAGTGTATGGCTCTGTTCATGTACAAAATAAATAAATAAGTGAATATATGAGTATCGACATGTTTTCAGAGTGGATCCAATTATCTAAATATTATTTTTTGATTTGTTTAGTGCATAAACAATATCATATAATAAATATAAATAAGAATTTCCATATGCTAGATTTCAAATACTAATCAAAAACTGCAAGCTAATGCCAAAAAATGGAATACTTATTGACGATGGTAAGCAAAATTCGACACCTTGAATGATTTCTTTCTTTTTTTATTGAGAATATCACAGTAATGCTTCACTAATCGAAGATATCAGAAGCTTTGTGCTGCTGCCAAGGATATGGGGGAGAATCGTCTCAAAACACAAGATCAGGCATTGAATCCACGGCTTTAACTAGGAAGTGAATAATCTATAATTCGCAGTTTTTTGATACAAAACATGGTCTTTTAAAAGCTCTTTATAGTCTGCGTTTAAACCTTCTTTTAATTTTGTTTTTGAAACTAAACTTATTTTAAATTTATACAATATGGCCTTTCAGTTTAAATCTAGATAAGTACACAAGGTTTTGACCTTTTTGTTTTTATAAAAAAGGATAAGTATACAAGTTAGGGTTGTCATATCGAAGAAAATTACTATATTGGTGTTCGACGTTAGGTTCAAAATAGCTCTATCAACTTTGGTCGATCTCTTACTCACCAAGAACAAAACTTCGGTCGGTCTCTTACGTCAAATGTATATAAGCCAAAAAAACCTAATCACAAAACCTAACGTATGTAAATAAAAATCAAGGGTGTTTGCTTGGAATAGATTATAATCTACTTTTACAATTTACTTTTAAAAAAAATTGTACTTTTTTTTTTTACTTTTTTAACATGCGAAATTTTATTTATGCAATAGTACCAAGGGGCAGTGTTTTGAAATTTGGACTTGCCCGACCAGTCGAACTGGTGACCCGGCGAACTGGTCACTAAATCTGTCTTTGTTTCCTTTAAATACCGGAAATACACTGACCCGATAATTAGTAGACTTAACTAATTAGTCATGTATATGTTCTTTACTTTGTTCAATTCTTTATCCCCGCCAATCATCTCTATCATTCTATAACAAAATGTTTTGTTGGAAATAATCTGGCAATTCCTACTTTTAGTATTTTATGCCCGAATTAATTTCGTACAAAATACCCCTTTTCTTCAACATCGAAGTCATTCCACGAATTCAATTATCAACTTCTTAACATTAAAGATGATTTTAAGATCATCAAATTACGTATGACTAACTTATTTCGGAATTACTTAAAAAATAATTCGTTTTATACTTAAAGATCTTGTATTGTTTCAATCTAAATCATTAGTTCAATGTGAAAATACAAAAATTGACATATGTTAGAAACAAACAAAGATAACGTATCGATGAAAAAGATTAAACTTAGAAAATGTAATTGAAATTTATACTACGAGATTTCAAATGAATTAGATTATAGGACATATGGATTAATTAAAATCTTCGCTACCTCTTTTTTTTTCACTTATGTTAATCATTTGTTTTTTTGACTCAAAACTTTCGTACGTAGAATAACTATGATATAAAACTTGCGAATGCGACCAGACGGATGGGAACAACGTCTTAAATCATTTAACACATGTATCACGACTAACATTTTATTGTATTCTGAATGGATTTTTATAAAAAAAGATTTCAAATATCATTAAAAAATGCTCCTTAAAAGGAAAGAGATAGATGCCCCCAGCGGTCACACTCCCTCGGATCTGCATGCGGGTGGGCGTGTTTCTCGCCTCCTCTTGTGGGTGAGTTGAGGCCGAAAAAAAAAAGGAGAAAGAAACTGATTATTTTTAATTATTATACATTCTTTGTTAAAAAATTATTAAACGCGTGACAAACGATTTTATTAAACAGTAGGAATCCTTAATACAACACAAATCACCAACCGTCCACGTTACCATATACCTAACAAAACATGTCCTCATGACCGTCCGATGCAAAATAATGCCTTTTCAAAAATGAAAAGTAAACAATTTATACCCGGTCACTTGTGTCAAACGTGTTCTTCAACAAGTGGGCTAAAGGCAAGACTTATGTATGGTAACAATTCACGTCAATCATCTATATAAGGACACCAAAGTTATTCAAACAAATGACAAGTCCTCAATTATTGTCTTCCATCTCAACGAGTTCATCATCTTCACTCTCAACATTACCAATGGTAGGAGCTCTCACCCGCATCCATGGCAACTCCATCGTTCATGTTCCTTCAATATCAAATTCTAGGGTTCGGTTGTTATCTAATCGGTCCAAGGTGGTGGTCAACATGTCCACAACCACTACCCAATCTTATTGTACCTCAATCAAGGCTGATGTCGAAGCCCATTTGAAAAAGGTCTTGCCCGTTAGGCCTCCGCTCTCTGTCTTCGAGCCCATGCACCACTTGGCGCTCGCCGCACCCGAAACCACTGCCCCAGCCTTGTGTATTGCAGCCTGTGAGCTTGTTGGCGGCGATAAGGACCAAGCCATGGCAGCAGCCTCAGCGTTACATCTCATGCACGCATCTTTGTTCGTTCATGAACAACTACCATTAACTGATCGACAAATGCCCATTGTTAGACCCAAAATGAACCATTCATTTGGGCCGAACATCGAGCTGCTCACAGGTGATGGAATGATCCCATTTGGGGTGGAGTTATTGGCTCACATGAATGACCCGACCAAAAATAATTCGGACAGGGTATTGCGCACGATCGTTGAGATAGCACGTGCCATGGGTTCACAAGGAGTGATAAAAGGGCAATATAACATGTTGCAATATAGCCAATCGAGTGGCAAAGAAGCATATCATGCGTCAATAATCGATAAGGTGTGCAAGAACAAGGAAGGTAAGCTACACGCTTGTGCCGGCGCTTGTGGGGCAATATTGGGAGGAGGAAGCGAGGAGGAGGTAGAAAATTTGAGAAAGTATGGACAATATGTAGGTATGATACAAGGAATATCAAATTTGGTGGAAAGAGATGAGAAGTGGAGAGTAATTATGAAAGAAGTGAATGAGTTAAGAGATTTGGCCCTGAAAGAATTGGAAGGTTTCAATCAAAGCAAAGTTGAGGCAATTTCTAGCTTTGCGGAGACCAAATTTTGAAATGTTTAGCGGAATCAAGATGGAATATGTGTTGAATAGAGACACTAGCATGTAATAAGAGTATTTGAGGCCTCAACTTTATTGTATGGCACACTCTACGAAGTACAAACCTGTGAGTTGTGCTAACCCTTTTTGCAATGCTTCCAAAGCTCACAGAATGTATTGTTGTAATATTGTTTGATATTCTCCGTTTTATAAAAATAGACTATTTTTTTTATTTGTCTTAAATTATAGATTTATTTCTATTTTAATACTAATAATTATGTCAATTATGTATTATTGTCCTTATTTAAATGTATAATAAATTATATTATTAATCACTCATTAAATTGCTTTAAGGATATTTTTTGAAAATCTCTTCTAAAATTAATAACTTTGACCAATTTTTTTAATCTTTATGAAAATGTATTGCGATCTATTTTTGTGGAACGAAGGGAGTATAATTCACTGAAAATGACTTATCATCCAATAATTCTATGTTGGTTCTTTAAATGTCAAGCCTACAATGTATTACCAAATCGGATGGTTTTAGACAAACTTAGGAGCTTTCGAGAAATCATAACAAATGGTTGTGGTTTTTTTTTCTTATTTCCGGATAGAAAATAAATTTCCTTTTTTAAGATTGGGGGAAAAAATAAGCTAGATAAAAAGCAGAGAGGCTAAATTATTTTAAACAAGAGTTGGTGACTATGAATCTTTTTGGTTGAATTCTTATTTAGAAAGGAGTATTGGCATGTTAAATATACGAGACAGGACAAGGTGATGGTGGCTCTTTCAGATGTGAAATACATATGTTAACACGAACTATTGAGATAATTCTTCGTTCCAACGATTGCAACACTTAACCAACGTTGGCCACACTTAGCTGGACCACATGCGATTGTCATTTCAATGCTCATATTTTTGTAGTGGTTTATATTTTTATATGCCACTGTCCAACCCTAGACTATTATTTTCCATGTTCTCTCTTTTTTTGTTTTTAATCAAACTTTAATCCAACACGAAGAGACATTTCAACGTACAGACCCGTGTGTTACTCGACTCAAGGTCTGAACTCATGCGTCAATACAGGGATGCCCTACCACTTGGACTATTGGACCGTTACATTTTCCATGCTATCTCTATGCCCTTGTCCTCTTCCTAAAAAAATACATGATAGTGTTCATGTTTATCGGCGCAATGCTTATTCCTCTATCACATATCATCCTCCATATTAAGTTATTAACTGGATTTTCTATCAAAAACTGGATGTTATACACTCACTCTCTTCGAAATGTTTGTTTGAATAGATTTTAGTGGATCTGTTAGAAATTGTATAGTAAAAGCGTAGAAAAAATAACACATCTTTTTAAAAATATAAATTGTAGAAAATCTATATCCAACAAACATATCTTATGTAAATTGGCTCTATAAATTTTTAGTTTATGGACTTTTAACGTTCACAAGTTCAAGTCAAAGAGTACGTATTATTTATAGAGAGTTAAGGTTTATAGATAGACTATATTAGAATTTCAGAATAATTGAATTTAATATTTACTCAATTTTTTCATACATTCATTTTCATTTATGAATTATTCCTTTTTCACAAGCATTGTCATCAACTTTTTATAAGTTTCAATATAAGAATGTGAATGCAACACCCAAGTGTGTTAAATGGTTGTGGGCCTGAAATGAATTTGATTCACAGTAGTGTAGGGATATGGCAGCCCAGTCAATAATTGGGCTTAGCTAACTGGTGCAACATGAGTTTTGGTACAGCATCTATATAAGGACCTTTTTTTTTAGTATGAGATTTTTATAATCAAAATTTAGCAGTATATTTTTCTAATAAATGATTTTATCATAAGTAATTTATATCTTATCTAATTTTTTGAATATATAAATAAAATATAATTTAGATATTCAAAATATTTTGTAAAAAAAAAGACATCTAAAATTTAGTATGAGATTTTTTTGCAATCATATAATTTTTATGTTTTTAAATTTTCTTTAATTTGAGATAATTTTTTATTATAGTCTCAAATATTTATAAGAAAAATAGAAATAGATTCATAGTATTTGGA
>CAODLS010743074.1:0-10333 GCA_948243855.1 Flueggea neowawraea
CAGCAACCAGACTAGATCTTATGTTTGCTGTAAGTTTATTGTCCAGATTTATGCATTGTGCTACTGAGTTGCATTTTCAAGCTGCTAAAAGGGTGTTAAGGTATATAAAAGGCAATGCAGACTTTGGTATCATATTTAAGAAATCATAAAATCTTAAGTTAGTTGGATGTTCTGATAGTAATCATGCAGGGTCAAGTGATGATATGAGAAGCACTTCTGGATATGTATTTAGTTTTGGTTCAAGCTGTTTTTCTTGGAGTTCAAAAAAAAAAAGATAATATGGCTCAATCTACATCAGAAGCAGAGTATGTTGCAGCTACTGGTGCTGTAAATCATGTGTTGTGGCTGAGGAAGTTGCTGGAAGATTTGAAGTACACACAAGAAGAAGGAACTGGGATTTACGTTGACAATCAAGCTGCTATAGCTATCTCTAACAATCATGTTTTTCATGACAGAACCAAGCATTTCAAGATCAAGTTTTATTTTTTTGGAGAAGTTCAGAGAAGCAAAGAAATTTCTTTGATATATTGCCGCAGTGACGATCAGTTAGCTGATATAATGACAAAGGCTTTGTGCAAGAAAAAATTCAAAAACTTCAGAATGAAGATGGGAGTCTGCACAAAAAGATGCAAGGAGCAGTAATAAGATTGCATCTTTCTGTTGCAGCAAATCTGTTGCAGCAGATCGGTTGGATAAAAATCAGCTGCTGCAAATCCATTTCAATTTGAATTTCAGTTTGAATAAATCATTTTGTTTAGATCAGTTTGTTATGTTCAAGTTGAGTTCCATATTTTTAGCATTTCAGTTTCAACTTGTTTTGTACAAAACCAGATTCTATCAATGAAAAACCAGACCCTCTTAGTCTCACATTGTTAATTTTCTGCTCAATCTCTAACAGTTTCCTAAATAGAAATAAAGGAATTGAGTGGATAGATTGGCTACAAATCTTAGTAAAGTACCTCCAAAATCAATGTCCAGCATTTTGGAAATTGCTACAATTTTTCAAAGCTGTAAGGAATGTTAAATCGTCTGTTGAATTACTTCCTAGATTATTGATGGAAATAGAGAGATGAGATACTAAGAATGGATGCAGGAAATAAGGCAGATAATTTATTCGATGATATATAACGAATACATTATGGTTGTTTTGATGCAGATTACAGACAAGGTATGTGAAGCTTCACTCATTTTGAAAAATGTAGCTCTAATAGCACTGGCTGCTACAGACAATGGATCCTGCTATTGTCGTTAATCTAAGACCTTATAAGACAGCCAAAGCCATGTAGGATTATCTCAAGAAGGTGTATGATCAGAACAGTTCGGCCAGGTGGTTTCAAAAAGAATATGATATGTCCAATTACACACAAGGAAATCTGTCTATCCAAGAGCATTACATAGGTCTTGTCACACTATGGACATAATATTCTAATATTGTTAATGCTTCTGTTCCTGATACATCTGTAGAAGCTGTTCAAACTCTTCATCAAACCAGTCAAAGAGATCAATTTCTGATGAAACTCTGACCTAAATTTGAGGTTGTCAGGTCACATTTATTGCATAAAACTCCTCCTCCTTTCTTGGATGACTGTTTGAATGAACTTCTCAGGGAGGAGCAACGTCACATGACACAAACTACCTTAGAGCAACAAGTGCATTCCACCAAAGTTCTCAATGTTGCATATGCAGTATAAGGAAAACCCCGAGCTCGAAACATGAACAATCTTCAATGCTTTAGCTGCAAGGGATTAGGCCACATTGCAAGCCAATGCTCCCAAAATTTTTGCAACTACTGCAAAATTAAAGGACATTATTTCTGAATGTAGGAGGCGACCACAAAATCTTAATCATCGCACTTATCACACCTCAACAACTGATGTTGTGACTGAATCAAAATCAAAAATTGCTCCTTCTCACCCAATAGCTCCGCCAATTACTCAAGAGAATGTTCAGCAGATGGTCCTTTCAGCTCTTTCGGCACTTGGCCTTACCAGTAAAAACAAATCCTTCTCTCAAATCTGGTTTTTTGACTCAGGTGCTTCAAATCATATGACTCCATCATCAGATAATCTGATTGATGTCAAAAAATATGATGGAAACTTGAAAATTGAGACTGTTGGTGGGAATTGTATCCTTATTGTTGCGACTGGTGATATTTCTTCATATCCACCCATGAAAAATGTCTTTATTGCTCCTAATTTATATGCTATGTTGTTATCTGTTGGCCAAATGGTTGAGAATAATTGCAAAGTTACCTTTTCTCCTTCTGGTTGTGTTGTGCAGGAGCTAGTGTCGCGGAAGACAATAGCGAAGGGGCCTAAAGGGGCAGACTTTTTCCTGTCAATCTTAATATACCAGCCAAGTGTCAGAGTGTGTCTTCATTTCTTTCTCATTTGATCCAGCCTGAGTATAGCATATGAAATTAGGCCATCCAAATGATAGGACTCTTTCATTTATGTTAAAATCTGGTGTGTTAGGGAATAAAATTCCATCTAAAAATGTCAGTATTGATTGTTCTAGCTGCAAAATGGGTAAAAACAAAACTCTTCCATTTCCTTCTCGTGATACTCATGCCTCTAATTGTTTTGATTTAATTCATAGTGATGTATGGGGAATTTCACTTTTTATTTCTCATGCTCAATACAAATATTTTGTGACTTTCATTAATGATCACAGTCGCTTCACTTGGATATATTTTTTGCGGTACAAATCTGATGTTTTTGATGCCTTTCAAAAGTTCCTAGCCTTGGTTGAAAATCAGTATTCCAAGAGTATCAAAATTTTTCATTCAGATTCTGGTGGGGAATATATGTCTCAACAATTTCAAGATTTCCTTCAACAAAAGGGTATTGTTTCTCAAAGAAGTTATCCATACACTCCCCAACAAAATGGCGTTGCATAGTACAAAAATCGATGCCTCCTTGATGTTGTCAGCTCCTTACTCATTGAGTCTTATGTTCCACCAAAGTTTTGGGTCGAAGCATTATCCACTGCTGCTCACCTAATAAATCGTCTCCCTTCCCCTACCCTTAATAGTCAAACCCCATATTTTCTTCTCCATTAACAGTTAACTACCTATACTCATTTACATCCTTTTGGGTGTGTTTGTTTCATTCTCCTTTCCCCTTAAGAATGCTCTAAACTTTCTCCCCAATCTGTAAAATGCATTTTTCTTGGATATGCACCAAATAAAAAAGGTTATAGGTGTCTTGATCCTAGTACTCAACGAATTCGTGTTTCTCGTTGTTTGACAACAAATAATTCTACCCATCTTCTGTTGTCACTCCCAATGTCTCCGATCACTCTCTTCTTCCTCCTTTTGATGATCAAGCCACTTCTCTTCCACCACACTATTAATTCTATTATTTCTGAATCAAAACAAGCTACAAAGCTTACAATGGTGTTCAAAGGCTTACAAGATTGTTTCAAGCCACCTATTTATAATTTACAAGGAATACAAGTCAAAATAGACTAGAAAAACCCTAAAATCAACCCTAAAACCTGTAAGAATTGATTACACGGACATCTTGAGTAAGACACAGTCACAAGCACTGAAGACAAGGTCAAAATTCTGTGTTTGTGGGCCGACTCGCCCAAACCTGGGCCTCCACGGCCGTGGCCACCAATTTTGGTTCCTTTTTCAACTCCAGTGCATCACACGGTCTTGGCACTTCCATACACAGTTTGTACACATTTGTGTACACCTAGACTTGACCTAAAAATCCCTCCGATCCGTCCCATTTTGACTTCATTCAATTCCTTCATGGTTTGTCTTTAATCTTTTTCAAGAAATTTCACTTCAATCACAACAATTATCCACCTTGAAGTGAATTTTCTTTCCCTGTACAACTCAGAACCTAAAATCACTTATCTGCTACACCCCCGAAGGGCCTCAAGTTCTGTAACAACGAACCTAGTCCAATTTGGACTTGACTAAGTCCAATTTGGACTTCTCTCCACTAGCTAGTTTTATCCCTTTACCATTCATACCTAACAACACACCACCCCGCAACTTTTCTGTGTTTTCTAGTGACTGCCTTTCTCCATCACCAACACAATTACCATGACTTGTTTCCCTTGTTGTTACCTCTCATAGATCAACCTAATCAAACTTTGACTGTTCCGGAGTTTCGATCTCAAACTACACCCGTTTTTCTGCAGAACTTACAACAGTCCTTAACCCATTAGCAATTACAGAGCTACAAATCAAGGTGTAAATGTCATGCCGCAATTTACCTTTCATTACCACTGAAGAACCCTTGAACACCCGAATTTCTCTACCTTTCCCAGAGAAACCATAACCTTGTTTAACCAAAGCACCAACAAAAATCAAGTTCCTACGCAAACTCGGGACATACCAAGCATCAAATTTTCTGACAATCCCGTTATGCATCCTAGTTTGCACAGAACCACTGCCTTCAACACTCAGTTTCTCACAATCTCCTAATTTCACACTGCTTCTCCATTCTCTAAAAGTATTAAACAGTTTCCTAGAAAAGGTCATGTGATAAGATGCACTAGTGTCAACAACCCAGCTATCTTCAGATCTAGATGCAGTAACTGTCATAACTTCACTACTTTCCACCTCATCAGAATTATCCTAAAACCTCACAGAATTATTTTGAACTATTGTTACTCTTGATTCCTTAATGTTTTCTCTATGTGGACAATTCTTTTTTATGTGTCCAATCTCCTTACAGTAAAAACACCTAGACACATGCTTATTTCCCATTCTATTGGCCCCACTCACAGTTAAACTGAATTCCACACTGTCTCCACCTGAACTATAAGTTAGCATTTTCAGTTCTTTAGACAACAGAGCATCCTTAACATCTTTAATTGAGATTTTATCTCTACCATACATTATAGTATCAACAAAACTCGCATACGAGACAAGCAAAGAATATAACAGAAACATAGCTTTATCATCTTCCTCAAGTTCAACACCAACACCTTTCAAATCTAATATAATCTTATTAAATTTATCAAGATGTTCTTTTACCTTCATTCCTTCGGTCATCTTCAAGGTATGCAGCCGTCTTTTCTAATAAAGCTTGTTCGTTAGGGACTTCTTCTGATGCATACTCTCAAACTTATTCCACAAGCCTGCTGCAATAGTTTCATCAGCTACCTCCCTCAAGACTTCATTCGCCAAACTCAATAGAATTTCACTGTGCACCCTCTTCACAGTCTTAGCTTTTTATGCAACTATCAGTTCTTTCGGTAATTTCTCTACACCTTCTAACGCCTCCTTACACTTCTGCTGAACCAGAATCGTCTTTATCTTTAGCTTCCACAGTATGAAATCATTCGACTCATTGAATTTCTCAATCTCGAATTTGAATGAAGATATTTTCTTTCTACAGAATCAAACCCAGAGTTTTTGAATAAACTTATGTGTTTCTGATACCACTTGTCAGGAAAATCGGCTATAGAAGAACGCAGAATTAAACAAGAGCAATCACACAAGAGCACAAGATTTATGTGGTTTAGTCAATCGACCTACGTCCACGGGTAGAGAGCTAGTAATTCTATTATTTCTGAGTCAAAAAAAAGCTACAAATCTTACAACGGAGTTCAAAAGCTTACAAGATTGTTCCAAGCCACCTATTTATAGTTTACAAGGAATACAAGTCAAAATAGACTAGGAAAACCCTAAAAATCAACCCTAAAACCCGTCAAAATTGATTACACGGACATCTAGAGTAAAACACAGTCACAAGCACTGAAGAAACGGACAAAATCCCACGTCTGTGGGCGGACTCGCCCAAACCAAGGCCGTGGCCACCAATTTTGGCTCCTTTTCAACTCCAGTGCATCACACAGTCTTGGCATTTCTGTACACGTCCGTGTACACCCAGACTTAACCCAAAACGCTTCCAATCCGTCCCATTTTTACTTCATTCAATTCCTTTAAGGTTTGGCTTCAATCTTCTTCAATAAACTTCACTTCAATCTCAACAGTGGGCCTATTACACCTCTCTCAAACAGAAAAAAGAGAGAAAATGACATCAAGAGGCAACTTACAGCAGCCTATACTCCACAGCAAAACGGAGTTGCAGAACGAAAGAATCGGACCATCATGAACATGGTTCGGAGTATGCTTTTGAAGAAGAAGATTCCAAAGACATTTTGCCCAGCAGCTGTGAATTGGGCTGTGCACATTCTAAATCGAAGTCCTACTCTAGCAGTGAAGAACATTACTCCAGAGGAAGCATTGAATGGAGTAAAGCCTTCAGTAGAACACTTTCGAGTGTTTGGTTGTATCTCATATGCCCATGTGCTTGATGTCAAGAGAACAAAGTTGGAAGACAAGAGCTTTACTTGTGTGTTGCTGGGGGTTAGTGAAGAGTCTAAAGTATATAGGCTCTATGATCCAGTAGCCAAGAAGATTGTAATCAGCAGGGATGTAATTTTTCAGGAGAACAAATCTTGGGACTAGGATAAGAGCTATGAAGAACAGGTTGTAGCTGCTTTGGATTGGGGCGATAATGAGGAAGATTCTGTTGTGAATGACTATGAAGTGGTGGAGGATGACGATGGCAGCAGTTCAAGAGAGCCTGGGAGTGTTATTTCAAATCCAGCAGATGAAGGAAGTTCATCCAGGAGAGTTAGGAGGCCACCATATTGGATGAGAGATTATGAAACAGGTGAAGGTCTATCTGAAGAAGAAGAAGAAGATGAGGCTAATCTTGCACTCTTTGCATCTGCAGATCCATTTTATTTTGAAGAGGCTGTAAAAAGTGCAAAGTGGAGGGCTGCTATGGATTTTGAAATAAATGCCACTGAGAAGAATGATACTTGGTTATTGACAGACTTACCTGCAGGGGCAAAGTAGATCGGTGTCAAGTGGGTTTACAAAGCGAAGCTTAACGAGCATGAGGTCGACAAGGCACGCCTTGTAGCAAAAGGCTACACACAACAACATGGAGTTGATTATACCGAAGTTTTTGCACCTGTGGCAAGGATGGATACAATTCGAACGACAATTGCACTTGCAGCTCAAAAAGGTCGGACAATTTACCAACTAGATGTGAAATCAGCCTTCCTTCATGGAGAGCAAAGTGAAGAGGTATTTGTTGAGCAACCAAGGGGCTATGGACGGAAAGGCAGTCCACACAAAGTATACAAGCTGAAGAAAGCCTTGTACGGACTCAAACAAGCTCCACGAGCTTGGTTTAGTCGGATAGAAACACACTTTCTTAATGAAGGCTTTGAGAAGTATCACAGCGAGCACACCTTGTTCATCAAAACAAGCAAAGGAGTTAAAATTTTAATTGTTAGCTTGTATGTTGATGACCTTATTTTTACTGGGAATGATCAGTCAATGTTTGATGAGTTTAAAAATTCTATGATGCGTGAGTTTCATATGACTGATTCAGGAAAGCTGAGATACTATCTTGGAGTTGAAGTACAGCAAAATACTGATGGCATTTATATTAGTCAAAAGAAATATGTTTTAAATGTCCTGAAAAGATTCGGGATGGAGGAATGCAATTCTGTTCAAAGTCCAATTGTTCCAGGTTATAAGCTTTTCAAAGATGAAAATGGAGTGAAGGTGAATGCAACATTCTTAAAGCAATTGGTAGGAAGTCTCATGTATTTAAGAACAACTCGACCTGACTTGATGTTTGTGGTCAGTCTACTTAGTAGATACATGGAACAGCCAACTGAGCTCCATTTATAAGCTGCAAAAAGAGTGTTGAGGTATTTAAAAGGTAAAACAAACCTTGGGATTTCCTACAAGAAGGGAGGGAGTGAAAAATTAGTTTCTTTTACTGACAGCGACTACGCCAGCGATTTGGAAGATAGGAAAAGCAAATCAGGTCATGTATTCATGCTGGGTTCTGGAGCTGTGTCCTGGTTCTCGAAAACAACCTATTGTCTCACTCTCAACAACTGAACCTGAGTTCATAGCTGCAGCGTATTGTGCATCCCAAGTTGTTTGGATGAGGAGAATCTTAGAGAAGCTCAGTCATGCACAAGGAAGTTGTCCTACAATATTTTGTGACAATAGTTCAACAATTAAACTGTCAAAGAATCCAGTGATGCATGGACGAAGCAAGCATATAGACGTGCGTTCTCATTTTTTGCGAGATCTCTCAAAGGAAGGAGTTGTGGGGTTGGTTCATTGTGGGACACAAGATCAAATTGCAGATGTGATGAAAAAACCTCTCAAGCTTGATGTGTTTTTGAAGTTGAGAGAATTGATGGGTGTTCATGAAGTTCCAGATGTAAACTAATTGCTATTAGCAATTAGTTTAAGGGAGATAAAGTTAAGATTATTCAGTTTACTTTATGATTTTCTGTTTCAATAATTCCTATTGTGTAGGAGTGTTTGTTTCAAGCTTTGGCTTGTTCCTTTACCACGTTAATTAGTGTAAAACGTGGCTGCACTTTTTCTTCTTTTCTATTAACCTTTTGTAAGGCTATTTATAAGCCAACGTCATTTTGGCAATAATAGACAAGTTCCCTTCCAGATTGTTTGAGTTTGTTTTTCAACAAGTTCTAATTCTCAACACTCGTTGTGTCAAGAAATGTGTAAGAACACTCCAAACAACCTCTCGGGATGTGGAATTGCGAGTTTTCATCTCTAATCACGCTGAAAACAATGTCCATATCATAATTTCACTCATTGAAGCATCCAATCCGAGCGTACAGAGTCTGCTCTGCATGACCACAATCCATCTGATACAGTTTTTTGGCCCTGAAGTCCGGCCTGTGGACAGTTTCTTGCAAAAGGCATAACGGGACAGCTCCAACCACATAATGTATGCTTTCACAAATTACTCTAAAAATTCCAATGGTGTCATTACATGCAACCTTTCACTCTGATTTCTCCGTACAAAACAATTCATGACAGTACCTGTATTCTTGCTCAGGACAAGCACATCCCAATTATGATCCTGCTACTCTGGCAGGGACAGCGAGCTGATCTGGTTAAAACCAACGAAGTCCGAAAATTAACTTCAAAAATTCAAGAGCATGCACCGTGCACTGTCAGGATTTTAGTAGAGAACATATTGAAAATCAGAACGGATTTAGCCCTGTTTTCTTGCAACGTGCGAGTCCTCTTTCTCGGGGATGGTGACGATCGCGAAGCCCTGGCTCTAGCGATCCTCATGTCAAGTAAGCCGAATGCAAGTATCACACTGCGGAGAATCAACCTGAATAATTGCAAGACAGACAGGAGCAAGGTCGAGAAGCTCTTTGACGACTCATTCAAGGCAAAAAATGAACACAACCTTTCTGTGCCATGAAATGAGGCGAATAAGTCGAGGGCTCGATTCGGGAGCTAAAGTTTTGTTTGCTTGTTAGTATTTAGTAATCTTTTTGTTGCTGGGGTATGAAAGTTTATCATCAAATAGTTTGTACAGTAGTGATATTGCAATCATTCCCAGCTAATAAGTCGAGGGTTCGATTCGGGAGTTATAGTTTTCTTTGCTTGTTAGTATTTATGAATTATGATTGATGGAAATTGGTGATGATGAATGTTTTGCCTATTACATACATAAGCCCCTGAACTAGTTAACTTTGCCATAAGAAGACATTGTTAAAGCCAATAGTGACAGACGACCGCAAGGAAGCACACACGACAGCAGTAGCAACATCACCAATTGGTCTACGGTCGTGCACGGCCATAAGAGTGCATGCACGACACGTTCACTTGTTTACGTGTCTGTAGCGATAATCAGCCATTAGCCTTAAATATTCTTCAGTAGTTAGGACTTAACCTTAATTAAATACGTCAACTTCTTATTGAAGAATCGTTTCTTAACATATTGTTACAAAGATCTCAGGTCATTTTCACCTGAGAATGATAAAAAAGGATCAAAGTTAAAGAAATCATCAAGGTCGAATGTATCAACACCCAGATCATAACCACATAACGATGGTATTTCTTCCATTAAGTTGATATCTTCTAGTCCATCAAACCCCAAGTCATCTTTCTCTTGAAACTAGTAATTGGCCTCCGCAGCAGTATGTGGCACATCAGACTGTTCAGCACCAATGCTGTTGCAGATCATACTTTCTGGTGCCGTAACTAATTCCACCATGGAAGGATTATTTTGATCAGTATGCATGCCTAACTCCATTCCTCTATTATCAGAGACATTTCCTTCAGAACATAGGATCTCATCGAGTCTTGAAGATGTTCCTTCAATATGATCATCAAACAAATGAAGTTCTGAACTATTATCGAAATCAAAGTACATGGAAGGATTACTTTGATGAGAATTCAAACCTGACTCCATTCTGTTTGCTGAAACCTGTTCTGTTTCACCAGGTTCGCAAAGTCGAGGCATTTTGCTCCGGCTAATTTCATCTGCCCGAG